>VDFB02281492.1:843671984-843932708 GCA_007258455.2 Sequoia sempervirens | reverse complement strand
CAGAATCTGATGAAAATTTGTTGAGAGCCTGTCGGAAGCATACTAACAACAATGTTAGTCTCAAATTTGAAGTTATTCATTTCATTTGACTTCAAGTTGGCTGGAAAATTCAAAACCCTAATTTTTCAGACTTGGCCAAAAGTTCAATTGAAGCTCAAAGACGGGCACACCCCGGAAAGACAGACAGTAGAAAAGAGGAACAACGACAAAACGACTGAAAAGCAAAGCCAAAATTAGGGGGTCCCCATTTGCAATGGGGCGATGTGTGAAAAAGGTCACAACATGACGATGAATTGTTATGCCACTCGGGTTTCATGCAATTATTATGGTGAATGCTTATCTTAGTTAGATATAGTGGCTAGTTCGATCGTAAATTGTATGCATGTTTGATCCTACGCAATTTCATCCTAGTTGGCTATCCTTTGTGTTGTGTGTTCTAATAAGCCTTAGTTGAGCAAATAGTTGTGCCCACCTTGCCTTCACGTTGAGAATCTGTACTTAAAGCTTATTGTATGATGTGTGATAATAAACCTATTTAGACAAGCAAATAGTTGTGCCCACCTTGCCTTCACATTGTGAATCTGTACCCGGTTTATTGTGTAAGATCATTCCCGCTCTGTTTCCTCATGCTTTGTTTTCTTGAGGAGATTGGATAGTTTAAGCTAGTTAGTTTTGAGTTGTAGTTAGGACTTACGAAACCAGAAAATCCTTGGCTGCAACGCTCGAAGTTTCTTGCAAACCTTGTGCCTCTTTCAATTGAGACAAAAAGACAGGAATTAGTTTAGTTTACTTTTCAGGCATTTTGTCCGCACAACGAGGAGCTTCCCCTCCTAATTTGAAGAGCACTCATTGCGTAGTGTGCATAGCTGTCCGTACCAACTTGCACTCCAAAGGTGTTAGTTGTTACGCCAACAAGATTGTTTGTGAGGTTATAGGCACAAGAAGACTAAATCTGCCACCTCAAAGATTTTGTCAACTTTGTGCTTATCTGCATAATCTTCTGGTGATTTTGTGCACTTTGAAGATTATCCTTAAGTGACTTAAGGATGTCCTAACTCTCCTAAATCCAATCCTTTTCCTTAGGAGCTTTGTTGTCCCTAAAAGCCAAATCTATGAAATACACAACATGATATCCAGAAAATGCTTTGAAAGGAGTTATACCAATCGACATATGGTAGGTGGTATTGTAGAAATGCTCCCCCAAATGTAACCACTTGATCCAAGTCCTCTACTACCCTACAATGTAATTGTGCAAGTACCCTTCCACCCATTTGTTAACAATCTATGTTTGTCCATCTGTCTAAGGGTGGTAACTAGTGCTCAAGATCAACTCTATGCTAGCCAACCTGAATAGCTCCTACCAAAAGATGCTGAGAAATCTGCTATACCGATCATTGACAATGTTCTTTGGTAACCCATGGAGTCTAAACACCTCTCTAAAGAACAACTTTGCAACCTGAGGTGCCTTGTACTCAAATGATATGGCAAGGAAACATGCATATATGGTCAACCTGTTAACTACCACATAGTACAATCTCTGCTCTGCATTCTAGGAAGACTTGTAATAAAATCCATGGATATGCTTTCCCAATTTTGCTTAGGGATGGGTAAAGGCTGCAATAGACCCGCTAGGAACTAGGAAAGTATTCTCTAACTTATTTTGTTGACAAGTCATATTCTCACAAACATGATGCAAGACATCATCTTTTAGACCCTTCCAAAAGAATCTCTCTTTGATATTCTAGTATTTTTTGAAGTAACCAGGATGTCTTGCTAGGGGAGTGTCATGAATGGCCCTCAAAATCTTCTCCTTCAACTTTGATTCAGAAACCAAATAATTTTTTTCCTTGTAATAAGTGACCTCTCTACCTCCTTGTCCCTGTCATCTTGAATTTTTCCATCCATCAATTTGCATACAGAAGTATTTTTGAAATAATCAACTAAAAGATGAGCCTTCCAATCAGTTGAAACCTCTATCAAGGAGCATATAGCAGGTTTACTAGAGAGAGCATTTGCTACAATATTCCTCTTGCCTTTCACATACTCGATGTCAAATTCTTATGCCTGAATTTTGCTGACCCACTTCTATTGCCGCTCATTCAATTCCTACTCCAAGAAGTATTTCAAGTTGTTATGTTAGGCTCTAACAACAAATTTTCCACCTACCAAATATTGACTAAACTTTGCCAATGCATGCATAATGGCAAGCATTTCCTTATCGTAGATGGAATATAGTCTCAACATCATGGAGATTCCTGTTCTCATACACAATAGGGCTCTTGTTCTACATAAGCACTACTCCAATTCCCTCACCTGAGGTATCACACTTCGAAACAAAAGGTTGAGAGAAATCAGGTAATGCCAAAATAGGACAAGTGCTCATTATCGAAATTTTGTTAATTTTGTTGAATTTGCATTGAGCCTCCTCAGTCCATTTGAAAGTTCCCTTCTTAGTGAGATTTGTAAGAGGTGCACCAAGCTGCGAGAACCCCTTCAAAAATCTCTTATAGTGATTGCAAAGGTTGAAGAATCCCCTCAACTTTGTTAGTGTGTTCGACAGTGGCCAATCCAAAATAGCCTATATTTTTCCTGATGAACCTTCACCCCATCTACACCTATCACATGGTCCGCGTAAAGTATCTTTGTCAACCCAAACTCACACTTAGAAGCTTTAGAAAATAAAGATTGGGCCTCCATGATACCCAATACCTCGTCTAAGTGCCTGAGATGATCCTCCCAAGTCTTTTTGTAAATGATAATATCATCAAAGAATACTAGTAAAAAATTCTACAGTTGCTTATTGAAGATGTGGTTCATGCAATAATGAAAGGTAGTAGGAGCATTGGTCAAACCAAAGGGCATGACTAGAAACTCAGTGATTATTTGAATCTCCTACTCCCGAACACTAATCTGATGGTATCCAGAACAAAAATCAATCTTCGAAAGATATATTGCACCATGCAACTGTTCCAAATTTCATCAATCTTGGGAATTGAATACTTGTTTTTGATAGTCTTTTTATTTAGTGCATGATAATCAATGCACATCCACAGTCACATCCTTCTTCACCAGAACAATGGAATAAGCAAAGGGACTCAAGCTAGGATTGATATGCTCCATTTTCAATAGCTCCTTGATCGTTTAATAAATATCCTCTTTGAATCTTTTCGAATCTCAATAGGGAGTAGTAATAACGAGCTTAGAGACCTCTACCTTGATCACATGCTCAAAACCCTTGTCAAGGGGTTTCCCAAGAGGAATGTCACTAAAGACCATATTGTGCTTATTCAAAATGGATTGGATATCCACATGATACTGCCCATCACCAACTGAAGGGGTTTTGAAGAAATCAAACACAAGGCTGCCCAAGCAACACCACCATGCTTGAATATACTCTCCATCCTCTCAGTTATGACAACCCTAGGTACACCGTTGGACGTACCCCTTAGGACCACTTTCTTGCCATCCACTCTGAACTTCAACTCCGTGGCTTGAAAATTTTGCGAGTACTTCCCCAATGAGTGTAACCATTGAACTCCCAAGACTACATTGGTCTCCCTAATGCTTACAACATAAAAGTCATTTGTCACTATGTAGTTACCCAATGCTATGCTTAATTGAGGGATTCATTTAGCACAAGTCATGGTGAAGCCATTTGCAACCATCACACTGAAGCCCTCAAAATCCTCTGTCTATAAGCGCCTCTTGGCCACTAGGGCCTCATCTATGAAGTTGTGGGTTTCTCCACTATCAATCAAGACTGTAACTCACTTCCTCTCTAAGATTTCTCTTTGAATGAATTATACCTAGGAGTACTAGAAAGAGTCGGAATGGTTCCTCCCTTCTCTTTTTCCAATGCATGTCCCTCCCCATCTGTTCCCTTCTCTTTTTCCGATGGATGTCCCTCCCCATCTGTTGGTTCCCCATCTGAATCATCCTGCTCACTACCAGTAGCTTCTTCTACCTTATCCTCCTCACCATCTAAAACCACCTCTATATAATGAACCTTCCCTTTCCCCAAACACTCGCGACTAGGCTGCCAAGGTTCTTTGCAAGAAAAGCAAAGCTTTTTCCTGCGTAGTTCATTCCTAACTTCATCATTCATGCAGGTCTTCTTTGGCCATTCCTTATGGAAAAGTGTGTCTCATCTTTCTTTGGTGGGAATGGTTTGGGCTGGAATTTGTTTTTAGGTGTTGAACTCTCCATAATCCTAGCCCTCTTGATGGCATTTTGCAAGGTAATTGGATCAAATGTTTTGACCCAACCACGAAGTGGCTTTGTCAATCCCTCCATGAATAAAACAATCAACATGTGCTCAGAAACATCTGTTGCCATGACTGAGAGGTTTTGAAACTCAAATATGTAGGAGTCAATTGATCCCACTTGTCTCAATTGTGTCAACTCTTTCAAGTGTAGTTCAGGGTCCTTTTTATCAAACCTGTCAATCAACCTTTGTAATGTCCCATTTTTTATTACATGGAGAAATATAATATTATTTTAATATTTTCTTCCAAATGTTAACTCAAAAAGGAAATATTATTAATTAAATAATATTATATTTAAAGTGACTTGTAAAATTTAGATTCAAAAATTAAGTCACAATTTGGAAATTTAAAAAGAAAAGAAATTTGAACAGTCAGGCAAGCAGAAAGTCAAGAGACAAGGCAAAAGAATAAAAGTTTTCAGGAAGCTCATTGTAGGCAGGGCTTGGTTGATTTTGGTTTTGGAAAGCTTGGCTTTCTCATAACTTGAGGACGAAAACCCTCATGTTCTCAAAATTGGACGAAAACCCAATTTCTATACTAGCAAAGTCACTCAGATTTTGCAGTTGATTTAACGTTTGAGTTTTGGTGAAATTTGGTATATCTTATTCTAAGACAATTCTCAAAGTTGTATTTAGTTGCAGAGAAAACAGTACTATTAAATGAATATGTCCCAGGGGTTCCAGTTTATTGCAGGGGTTGCAAGTTTATTGTAGGGGTTGAATCTAATCTAGCTTGCTTATGGGAAACAAAATTAAATAAGAGAATTGAGGTTTCCGGGTAGTAGTTTCTCATGTCACAGTCATGGTGAGATTTGAATATTGAAATCATTAGTTTGGAGTCGGGTTATTTTCCATGTTGTTCGATAGTGAAGGAGTTCATTAAATATATCGGGGATTTGTATTTATGCCAAGAATTTATGTATTGAGATGTATGCCTATGGAGATTGGTAAATTTTAGTGCATTGAAAATTATCAGGCTGTTTGTTGAAGCCGCATCATTTCAGAATAGCCGGTGAAGACATTATCAAGAATCTTAGACGGGGAGACTTTAGCTATCTATCTCCAAGTACCGATAAAAGTAAAGAAATGATCAAATGCTGCAGAAATACTCAAGGAAATTCCGTCAAATCAATTGAACAGAGGGATTGGCCATTAGCAATAATTCAAGAAAATCAAGAACTTACTAAGGAATATTGTGATTAGTGGAGATTTTTGTAAGAGTCGTTAATCATCTTGTTAGCGCCACTACACTGACTTCAAGGAATCACGATGTTTTGCTATGAATCTTGTTAGTAAGGACCATCAATTGATGTTTATTTGGAAGCCTAGAACTGGATGGGAAGACAAGTTCTAGGAGTTAATTGATGCCTGTGAAGATATTGGCAAATTAAAGAAGTGAAATACTTTAGGTCTAAGCAGCTATATGGAGAAACAATCTTTGTGAGTCCTTACTGAATGCTATCGGGTATATGCAATAGCCGCCACATTTACTTTAGGAGATACGAATTACAAGTTATGCAAGGGAGTTGAGTATGAGAAGGCATATTTTGGGAGGCCATGAATCAAATATAGTTGAAGCCATGTGTAATATCTATGGAGTTTGAGTCGTTTAGTGGAGGTTCGAGAATGTTAAAAGCCTCATAAAATTATAATCAAGTTCTTTAATTTCTACACCGTTGTTGTTGCATCTATTTTAGCTTTCGTGTGATTTGAGGATGACGGGATGAATTAAGTAAGCCCAGAAACTCAAAGAAATCTTTAGCGCTGCCTCTTGAAAATGTTGAATAGTTGCCAACAAAGGAAATTGTCTCATCCTTTAATCTACCATTATTAACTCATTGGTTCACACCTTTATAGAGGAAGAAATAAATTCTTTCCTGGAGGCTGCAAGAAATAAATTATACTACCGTCTCCATTCTGTTCTACAGCTGACGTGTTTTATTCAAGGGTGCTATGGGAATTGTCTAGTGTATATGTGGAAAGATGTTTCTTGTACACAGGTCGGTTTATGAATTCATTTTCCTATGCTTAATGAAACAATTGCACAATGAAGTTTGACGTCTTTATCACTATGAATGGATAGATTTCCAATTGTTGGTATTAATGTCTTAAATGTATCATTTGAAAATCATTTGAGATTATTTGCTTTGGTTAAATTTGAAACACATTATCTAAGTGGTTTCCAAAGACAAATTGGACAAAAACCATTGCTTCAAATTATTATATACAAACTGTTTGACAAAATGATTGAGCAATTGAAGTGGTAAAATCGAAAAAAGTTGTTTGCAAATTAGGGCAGGTCATTACAACCTTCGAGTAAAATCAACATATGAGGTGATATTGTCATGTCCCAAGGTCACCAACCCATGGTACCACCACTCATATGCTTCTCCATCCAAATTCAGTG
Organism: Sequoia sempervirens; assembly: GCA_007258455.2. Lineage (NCBI taxonomy): Eukaryota > Viridiplantae > Streptophyta > Pinopsida > Cupressales > Cupressaceae > Sequoia > Sequoia sempervirens. Next base: position 843,926,037 of record VDFB02281492.1, on the reverse strand, counting down.
TGGCGTACTTAATGGCATATGAGGTGATACTGTCATGTCCCAAGGTCACCAACCCATGGTACCACCACTCGTGCTTCTCCATCCAGATGCAGTGTGGTGTATTTAATGGCTTATGTTTCTAACATGGGATTAAGCTAAGAGTCCGATGGGTTTGCGTAAGACCTCTGATTCTCTGGTGGTGGCCTCGGTGGTGAAAGATCCTTCCTGGTTGCCACCCTTAACACCCTAGGTAGCCACCCTCACTACCAGGCTGGTCTTTTGGTGTAGTGGTTGGGCCTTAGCTGTAATGTCCCCGTGCGCAGCTGGGTGCGTTGCGGCGGCCACGTGTCTGACGGGTTTGCGTAAAACCCTTGATTCTTTGGTGGTGGCCTCGGTGGTGAAAGATCCTTCCTGGTTGCCACCCTTAACACCCTGGGTAGCCGCACTCACTACCAGGCTTGTCTTTTGGTGTAGTGGTTGGGCCTTAGTGGTATCAGAGCCGAGGTCTCGAGGTCGAGACTCGCAGAGGATGGTGGGCTGTAATGTCCCCGTGCACAGTTGGGTGCGTCTCGACGGCCACGTGTCCGACGGGTTTGCGTAAGACCCCTGATTCTCTGGTGGTGGCCGCGGTGGTGAAAGATCCTTCCTAGTTGGCACCCTTAACACCCTGGGTAGCCGCCCTCACTACCAGGCTGGTCTTTTGGTGTAGTGGTTGGGCCTTAGTGGTATTATAGTCGAGGTCTTGAGGTTGAGACCCGCGGAGTGTGGTGGGCTGTAATGTCCCCGTGCGCAGCTGGGTGCGTCTCGGCGGCCACATGTCCGACGGGTTTGCGTAAGACTCCTGATTCTCTAGTGGTGGCCTCGGTGGTGAAAGATCCTTCTTGGTTGCCACCCTTAACACCTTGGGTAGCCGCCCTCACTACTAGGTTGGTCTTTTGGTGTAGTGGTTGGGCCTTAGTGGTATCAGAGCCGAGGTCTCGAGGTCGAGACGCACGGAGCGTGGTGGGCTATAATGTCCCCGTGCGCAGCTGGGTGCGTCTCGGTGGCCACGAGTCCGATGGGTTTGCGTAAGACTCGTGATTCTCTGGTGGTGGCCTCAGTGGTGGAAGATCCTTCCTGGTTGCCACCCTTAACACCCTAGGTAGCCGCCCTTACTACTAGGCTGGTCTTTTGGTGTAGTGGTTGGGCCTTAGTGGTATCAGAGCCGAGGTCTCGAGGTCGAGACCCGCGGAGCGTGGTGGGCTGTAATGTCCCCGTGCGCTGCTGGTTGCGTCTCTGTGATGTGCCACACTCCGGTGATCCACTCTGCTACCACTGTAGTGATATACCGACCCTCTGCTGATTTGTTTTCACCGTGCTTGTAGGTCTGATTTTCTATTTCCGTGATGTGTTTTTCTTTCTTATGTTACTCGTGTTTGATGATTAATGCCAATGATATACATAAATTTAACAAGCATGTGCATATAATGGGAACACAAGATATACTAAACTAATTTGACAACTCAAATAATGACTTGGTTTACTTGTCAAGACACTTTCTTCATACATAATAGATTGCATCCAAGATATAACTTTCATTAGGTTTCAACGGATACATCAAATAACATAGATTTTAACTTACAGCCAAAATCACTGTGAATAGTGACTGCTACAGTACCCGCGCCCAAGCAAATGCTCATACAAAATTAAATACAAACTTTCCCTACCGATTTCTTGATGGAAAAGCTTCTAAATAAGAGGGCCCCTTTTAGGAAAGAAAGCAGCAACAATATGAAGGCGTTTTATTTCCTCCAAGCTGATCAAACCCTCAAGAAGGTGCGGCTGGCTGTAGATGAAGAAATCAGCTTTCAAAATCTTCCAAAATGCAAGAAACTACCTCAAGATGGCGAATGGAGATGCAGCAAAAACCCTTCCAAAAGATGCCTCCAACAACTTGTAACCAGCAGATTCGAGCTCCAAAAAGCAGCAACAAGAATAAACCAGCACTTTAGGGTGGTCTTTCACACCTTCAAGATGCCAAATCCTAACTACAAGCCCAATCCAAGCTTACCCACTGCAGAAATCAGGAAACCCTAGTTTCCTTCTCTCCCAAACTCCACACTTCAAGTTCCAATCAGCAAACATAATCTCAAGCATGAGAAGTTCGAACTTTCTCTTCTCCTTTTATAATTTTCACTTGAAATCACTATTCATTAAAATGGCACTATTCACTTAAGTTGTTTCTTTTTTCACTTTATCAATGAATAGTAACTGAAAAATATAAAGTGACCCCTTTAAATAATAGACACATGGTCCCTAAGCCTGAGAAAGTGAAATAAATGGTGAAGACCATAATTTTAAGCTCCAATAACACGCCAAACGCGCAAATTCACCACGTCACCAGACTCCAGATATCAATACTACAAATTTACGACCAAGTGCCCGTTCAAGTGACCCTCTATCCAGAACCATTAGCCTACGAGGGTTGATGTTATAGGCTAATCCACCATTTCTAATACTCGCGAAAGAATGGGGACATTACAGTCCATCCTCCCTGAAATTGCTTGTCCCCAAGCAATCATTACTGCGAAGAAACCTCACTCCTCGGAAGGCCTGAAAGAGAAATGTGGAATGTCCCATGCATCGTCAACTGCCTCCTAAAACACCGGCATAAACACACCTACGCAAAAAGTCCCTGGGTCCCAAACCCAGAATGGAAGTCTACCATGTCTGATAACCTCTGACTTCCGTTGCACAACTCTAATCACAACTTCACCACGCTGAAAATGGTGAAGCAACCTGTCGGAACCCAACCAGACTGTGATGCCAGAACTGTCACCACCTGGATCCCAATACAACCTGAAGTCACAACCATCTGTCATGAAGAGATAAAAATATCTAGAAACTTCTGCAACATAATATCTCTCTCTAGCCTCTCCAAAACACCCGTGGAAGTGATAGCTAATAAACCCATCATGTCCGCTGACATTGTAATCACCTTGTAACCATGTATCCGTGTGAAATCCCTGTGGCATTAGAGTAACAAACCCTGTCGGATACCTATCAACATGATGGATAACAGACTGTTGTCCCTGCCAGTAATCCCCCGCAAGCAATTGAATCGAGTACTAACAGCCTTTAGTCCCATCTTCTGAAGATGGAAACTCTGGACACAAAGAAGAGTTACTCCCCTTGACTGCACCAAGAGAATCACTTTGTGCCCAAGAACTGTGCATCGAATTTGAATCATGTACAGGTGGATCAAAGGCATAACTATAAGCACTCCTCACCGTGTACACACTATTAAACTCCTCCATGAGCCCTGTTTGGAGCCCTTATGCACGAGGACGATCCAAAACACTGCGACTGTCACTCAACTTGGAATTAGTGTCAGGAGTATGATCGACTTCTAGCTCGAAGGGTGGATTTTCATAGATCAAACCACCATCAAACTTAATCAGGGGGTTATTCACAAACTGTGCGCTCACTCCCTGCTGGTCTGAACCATCCAACTCTAAGTCCCTGGAACAATACACTGAATTATACTCCTGAATGGGCTCATCAAGCTGCAGACCATAATCCACTGTATGGGATGAAATGATGGATTTGCTCCCAGGAGAGGGAAACAAATTGACACAAGTACCAATCTCCCAATTGGATGTTGCTCTGCATATCTCCTGTGAAGATGATGGGGTAGCCTCATCTACTAACACACAATTCTCTGGAGAATCCACCACTATGTCACAAGATCTATTAGTAATCTGTCCCGCATCATCTATCATGGTACTAACCATAGGAGGACTCGATGCAACGAGTGGTTCTCTACTGCTCTCAACCAAAGTACTCATCCCAATAGAAACTGTTGCACCTATATCCATGATGGATGTAGTATCCACATCCTCGACCTGCTCACCACCACAATATGTGGACATATGTTCTTCACCAACTATTGCCATGGAAACCTGAACTGTATCGGAAGTTGGTGAAGACTGTGCCAAACTTGAGACCACGGTAAGCTCCTCCAACCATGAGTGTGACTCCTGAAGGGCCAACCGAGCACTCTCCAAAGAATCCATAGTCACCTTGAGCCCATAAGTGAGCTCGTCAACCTCCTCCTCTTTCCCCTTTAGTGCATCGTAGCAAGTGCACCCCCACTCAAGAAGATAATCCCTATCCGCTATTAACTGTAAGTAATTTTGTTTCATTACCCTAATGGCTTCTCGTAGGGCATGGAATTCTGCAAGGGAAAGGCTACTATCACCGTGCTCATCTGACATAGGAGTACCCCAACCATACGTAGCTAACATCTGTCGAGCAACATCAAAATGCTCTAATGTTGTAGCAATCATGTTATCATTGACCTTAAGTTGCCCAACCAAATGATGAGATCTCTGAAACTCAAGACTCCTATGCAAGTCCTCTGAAACAAAGTCTGGACTGTGATATGAGACCAAATCTTCATCGCTCACTAACTGATAAGTAGCATTGTGTGTGCTACCAGTGTCGCCCACAACATCAACAAGGGTACTGCTGCGATGTACCTCATAGGATGGCTCAACAAATATTGTAGAGGTTGTTGTTTTGGTAGTAGCTTCGCACACTTCTTCTTCCAAAGCAACTGCATATCCGCCTGACTCGCGATCCTGGGATTCAATGCCCATAGATAAATTTTTTGATTGGTTTTCTACGGTCTGATATGAAAAGTTAGGCTCACTAGGGCATGAATCTTCACCACAATTTGCATTGTCAGTACCCAAACCTTGAGTACCCACTTGTGGCAACTCTGTTGAAACCTCATCTCTCGGTGAAATCTTTGTGCTCTCATGCCGATGCAAAGTTTCCTCACTGCTGTCATGAAAGTCAGAGCTGTTATCAGTGCTGATAATAACTTCTTGAGCACTATGAATATCATTCCAAAATTTCACCATACTATTTTCATGTTGTAAGATTTCCTTATCAACAACAACTTCATTTTCAATCTCATGCCTATCTATAGACTGTAGGTAATTCTCTGCTGACTTATCCCCTTTTAATCCAAACACATCATAGAGACCTTTGGGTACTACACCAAGTCTCTCATTTTTGCTTCATGGTAAGGATCGTCTTGAAATGTAATCTTCATACTGCCGCAAACCACAGGCTAATCTCCGTTGTGAAGGCATGATTTTTTGCTGTGTATTATTCAAGATGCCCTCAACATTGATCCTAACTCCACCATACCATAAGTGGTGAAGCAATACACTGGGACCCATCCAAACGGCCGTGCTAACTCTGTCTCCACCTGGATCCCAATATAGACCGAATTCATGTCCATCCATCATGAGGAGGTAAGGATAACTAGAAGCATCTGCTACGTAACATCTCTCTATAACCTCCGCTAAACTCTCGTGGATGTGATATCCACCTGTGCCATCAAGCCTGCTGACATTATAATCCATCTGTAACCTTGTGTCCACTGGTAGTCTCTAAAACCAAGGAGCAGCAAACCTTGTTGGATACACATCAGCCTGATGGTAGTCTAAATATTGATCCTGCAAGCACTCACCCGCCAACAACTGAGTCGGGTATCTGCAACCACTAGATCTGTCTACTGAAAATGGTAACCCTCCATCCAAAAGGGGATGGTATATATCTTGAACCCATCCATACTGACGCATCAACAAATCCTCTGTATGTGGACTCAAAGAGAAGTGTTGAGCACTCCTCACAATGCTCGCCTCAGTAAACTCCACTGTGGACTCTGTCTGAAATATCGATCCACAATCAATGCTCATCTCAGGACTCGAGTCAAGGGGGTGATCAACATCTATCTCGAACAATGGATTTTCGATCATCTCACACTCCATCTCCTGATCCACCTCCTGCTTTCCACCCAAATCTGCACTATAGTACGAGGTTGAGTCAACCTCATCCACATCATGATTAGCAGCATCATGTATGCTATCATCAATGCACACATCATCATCTAAAGCATTGCTGCTATATGTCTCATAGGATGTCTCAAAAGACAATGTAGAATCCACACGAGTCAATGGTTGATCAATTTTATCATCCCTTTCCACCAAAGGATCCTATAAATCTGACCTGCGTGAATCATGAATAGACAATTCTGGCACATACTCCAAATTGGTTTCTTCAAAATGATCAAAAATTTCATTAGCAATTGCTATTACACAAGATGTAGGGAGCTCAAAACCCTCATTGGTTTCATATGGACCCCTTTCTTCATGTGCACCTCTCTCGACATGATCATCCTGTAACCTTACAACATCTTGTTCAGGACCCTCACCCTCGTGTTCTGACTCTTCTTCTTTTTCAAGAGGACTCAAGTGCTTTTCCTCTACAGCTGCCTTAGAAATTTCAACTTCATCATCAGCTAGTGGATCTTCTAAGGTCTGATTTTTGCTCTCCAAAGGATCAGCTATATCCTGGTCGTTAACTGCTAAGAATTCATTGTACAGGATCCTAGATACTGTAGTGACCTCTTGTTTCTTCCCCTCTTCGTTCTGTGATGCAGACCTTTTAAACATGGAAGCTATATGTCGCGCTACTCTATCTAGTTTTGTAGGGTCCGTTTTCTTTGGTTTTGAATCCTCATAGGGAACCCACATTATTTTGTGCGCCTTGCCCTTAGGTCTCAAGGGACAATCATGGTTTAAATCGTACGGCTCTCTACAATAAGAACACAATTTCTTCATCCCATTTCGACTTTCATCCAACCTTTTCAATCTTCGTTTAAGCTTCTCTATGTTCCTGTCCCACTACTTCTGGGAAGCGGCCATGTTCACTGAAACCTCTGAACTGTAGTTGAAACCTACCCAACAGGATGGCAGGAAATCGCTCTGATACCACTGTGATGAACCACACTCTGGTGATCCACTTTGCTACCACTGTAGTGATATACCGACCCTCTGCTGATTTGTTTTCACCGTGCTTGTAGGTCTGATTTTCTGTTTCTGTGATGTGTTTTTCTTTCTTGTGTTACTCGTGTTTGATGATTAATGCCAATGATATACATAAATTTAACAAGCATGTGCATATAATGGGAACACAAGATATACTAAACTAATTTGACAACTCAAATAATGACTTGGTTTACTTGTCAAGACACTTTCTTCATACATAATAGATTGCATCCAAGATATAACTTTCATTAGATTTCAACGGATACATCAAATAACGTAGATTTTAACTTACAGCCAAAATCACTGTGAATAGTGACTGCTACAGTACCTGCGCCCAAGCAAATGCTCATACAAAATTAAATACAAACTTTCCCTACCGATTTCTTGATGGAAAAGCTTCTAAATAAGATGGCGCCCCTTTTAGGAAAGAAAGTAGCAACAATATGAAGGCGTTTTATTTCCTCCAAGCTGATCAAACCCTCAAGAAGGTGCGACTAGCTGTAGATGAAGAAATCAGCTTTCAAAATCTTCCAAAATGCAAGAAACTACCTCAAGATGGAAAATGGAAATGCTAGCAGCAAAAACCCTTCCAAAAGATGCCTCCAACAGCTTGTAACCAACAGATTCAAGCTCCAAAAAGCAGCAACAAGAATAAACCAGCACTTTAGGGTGGTCTTTCACACCTTCAAGATGCCAAATCCTAACTACAAGCCCAATCCAGGCTTACCCACTGCAGAAATCAGGAAACCCTAGTTTCCTTCTCTCCCAAACTCCACACTTCAAGTTCCAATCAGCAAACATAATCTCAAGCATAAGAAGTTCGAACTTTCTCTTCTCCTTTTATAATTTTCACTTGAAATCACTATTCATTAAAATGGCACTATTCACTTAAGTTGTTTCTTTTTTCACTTTATCAATGAATAGTAACTGAAAAATATAAAGTGACCCCTTTAAATAATAGACACATGGTCCCTAAGCCTGAGAAGGTGAAATAAATGGTGAAGACCATAATTTTAAGCTCCAATAACACGCCAAACACGCAAATTCACCACGTCACCAGACTCCGGATATCAATACTACAAATTCACGACCAAGTGCCTGTTCAAGTGACCCTCTATCCAGAACCATTAGCCTACGAGGGTTGATGTTATAGGCTAATCCACCATGTTTGATGCTCGCAAAAGAATGGGGACATTACACTCTCCCTCTCTCCAACTCTCTCCCACCCTCTCCAAACCACTCCCACCCTCTCCCATCCTATCTCCCACCCTATCTCCCACTCAGCCACTCTCTCCCTCTCCCAACTCTCTCCCACTCTGTCACCCTTTGCCACTCTACCCCACTCTCTCCCACTCTCTCTCACCCTCTCCCACACACACTCTCCCACTCTCTCCCACTCTCTCCCACTCCCACCCTCTCTCACCCTCTCCCACAAGCATACATACATACATACATACATACATACATACATACATACATATAGGCATACATACAAGAATGCATACATACATACATGACACACGAACATACATATACATACAAATATATCAACAAACATTCAATAAAGTGTAATTTAACTAAAGGAAGACATAACATGAGCGCGTTATGTGTTGCTAGACATGTTCCCTAGAGAAGCAAAAAATGTCAAAACTAACACATAACGCGAGCGCGTTATAACGCGCTCGTGTTATATTTTGCTTTGGGAATCCTCGAGCCTTAGTTCACCGTGCTAGGGTTGTACAAGAGTTGCTATGTTATGTTTTTTTGACAAAAACAACAACAATTTGTGTACATCCCTCTTGTGAACCCCTTAATCTCAACCATTTTCAAAATAAATTAGTAGTTTAGAAAGTAGACTCGAAGCACTTCAATCCTTGTTTTTGTTCCATCTCAAAATTTTGAGTGTAGCTATCCTCAATTTCATGTCCAAGGTTAGTATTTCCTAATTTCAGAAAAAAAGTGGCCACTTAAGCCCCCTTTTTGGGAACCATCTTGGTGCACTTACCCTACTATATTTTATTATCTAGTATTATACATCTTTTATTATATGGATGTTATTATATTATTTTTTATTTGTTTATTATCAATAATTGAATTTATTAAGGATTACTATATAAACTATTGTTTTTGATTATGGGTAAAATAGGTTTTGATGGCCCCGAAACCTAGTATAGACAGGTTTTACAAGGACCTGAAACCCGAACAAAGAGAGAGTTGCTAAAAATAAAAAACATGAACCATCAACAGCCTAAACAACAATAGCCATAAAGAGAATGACAAGAATAGATGAGCTACACAAATTAGGTTTAGAAAGGACCTTAAACTCAATTACAAGAAAGTTTTAATAGGGACCTAAAACCCTTAGATAAACTTGAGCACTGCCTAAATCAACTAGGCGTCAACAAACCACTCACTCAAGACATTCAAATCTAAGCCCAAAAAATAGAGAAAAAATGGTATAAAACACCAACAAGACCCTATTTCTCAGTAAAAACCAATAAGTCCACACACCCATGTCTCAATAGGGGCTTTGGAATACATAATAGAAATTTGCAAGAAATTAGCTTCCCTGTAGCACAATCTCACCCGGTAATAGGAAACCAACACCATCTCCACTTCTAAAGGAGAGAGCTCCCCTCTACTCAAGAGGATATCATGACCAACTAATCCATTGCAGCCTGAAATCTCCAACACCCTCAACCTCCACCTCCATAGGAGAATCGTCCACCTCAATAGGAACAACAACTAAAGAAACCAAAAATATTCACCTCCCATCTCCACCTCAAAAGGAGAGAAATCCACCTCCATAGGCTCTGAGGGGAAAACCAACACAACAGCCAAACAAGCAACACAACATCCTTTGGTAAACTCTGCACTAGGAACAAATTGTGGGCCAAGAAAAGAATCCCAAATAATAATCACAAAGCCACCTTAACAACTTTTAGATTTAAACTCATTTGGGTTTTCAATAAAAGCTTAAAAAGTAACCCAACCATTAGCTAATAACCAATGACATGAAGAAAGCAATATTGCCACCAACAAGAAACCTTCCACCAAGATAGAAGGCTAAACATTCCATGAATAGACAACTCTTTGAAATAAACCATCAACATCTGGGATTTGGGAAAAAACTTGAAGGCCACCTAGCTAAAAGAACACAATCATGACACAACCCAAGCAAAGAACCAAAGTTGCAACTCTATTGCAAGCCGAAATAAGCCATCCCCACAAGAAAAATGAACATAAAGACCCAAAAGGGGCACCAACTAACAAACAACACCCTCTGAGAAGAGGACCCAATGGATCCAAACCTAAGAAAAGGAGCACACAACAAATAGAGCAGCAAAAAAAAGGTAGAAATATAAGAGTTTAAAAGAGACCCAACCAACAAGAAAAATAAAACAATGATGACCATAGAGGCACCCTTGAGCAACAAGAGAGGATAAAAACCAAATCCTCACATAAACATAAGCTTTTTAGGCCAAACAGGGAATGAGATCAACAAATGATCCCAAAACTTAGAGGCATGGAAGCCTCCAGTTCTGTGAAAACAGGACACCAAAGAACTCGGAGAGAACAGACTCCTCCACCACAGCCCGCCAAAAACACTCTTGAAAAACCAAGGAACCAAGTGCAGAAGGCCTAGATCCACTATATAAACTATTAATATTATATTTAATAAAAAAATATTATTAATATCATGATTTACTATTAATAAGTATAAAAATAGTATTAATATTTATTAGTAAAAATATAATTAGATCTTCATTAACAATAATAAATTCAAAATTAATCTTATATAGTTATCTAAGTGATATAGAATCTGAAATGTTTCAAAATAATTACAACAAACTCATTATTCTACATTTACCATTTCTTGTAAAATTGAATAATATATTGCTTATCACATCAATTTCACTCAAAAAGAATGAACCATCAAAAAAATTCCCAAAGCATTTTCTAAATAGTGGCTTTTGTCTTTTGCAAAGGATCATTTACACTTAAGTTTCCTCCTTATTCACACAACCTAGAACATCTTATAAAAATTATATTTCAATTCTCTCTTTTATGAGTTACTATAATTAGCAAAAGACAACAACCACTTCTACTACCTTGGTTGACTAGCTTGATCAATGTTGACCATCAAAATAGTTTTGAAAGAAAAAGAAAAAATGAATATTTAAGTAGCTTATATGACCTCTTTTTCTCAACCTCTTGCATAATTCCAATGAATTCCAATGTCAAAGGACTTAGGTGACAACTTCTAAAAGTATTGAGAGGCTTTGCTTGCAAAGTTAGTAAAGCAAGGGTTCTGTGTCTCCCTTGCCTCCCTAAAAATTGAAAGTTAAATGCTTTCTTTTATATAATAATCATAGTTTAATTAATTAGACCTCTTACGAGGTTCTTAACCATTTAAATACAATGATTTCAATTTTAACATGAGATAAATTATCACAAAATTAGATAATCTTGAGGTAGAATCCCTAAAACTTCATCAATCACTTTTGTAAAGTAAATTTATATTATTGACAAACCAAAACTACATAACCATTTGGTTTATGACATGAAAAAATAGTGAAGCTAGATCAAATGGTTAATAGAGATTTTATGTACCTGCATTATGCTCAAAACAAGAAACTTGAAAAATAAATGAAATATATTATTTTCATATTTCACTACAAGACATTGTTTGGAGAATAAAATTATGTAAATGAAATATAATTGTATTATTTTCTCCAAATCCAAAGAGTAGCTCTTAAAAAAAAATTAAGATATGTAAAACTAAGTTACGTTTGGAATCTATTGGTGAATAGACATAAATACACATTCAATATTTTGCCAGGATAAATTACTTAGAGAAGAAATGAATTTAATTTTGCATATTTTAAGGAGCAAAATTAAATTCTAACAAACTACCCTTCAATGGTGAAGAGAGGGCATATTTACAATTACCCAATAATGCTTGTTAGTTTTCTTCCATATATGTCAAACTATTGTCATTATTAGTGTCATCTCAAGTGAGCTTTCACAAATTGGAAATGTTTCAATTTAAGACATTCCATTCTATATTTTCTTGCATTACATAATATCAATTTTGGTATTTGCAATAAAATGAAAATTAAAATTGAAAGTAATCCAGACTTAAAACCCTTAAAACCATAGAACAAACCATTATACTTACACATCATCAAGAAACTTGGCAACGATCATGACACTGGTAATAAGAAGCTTGCTAGTAATAAATTAGTTTGTATATGTAAGAATACACCACAACAAACAAAAGAATATGTAATAATACACCACAACAAACACAAGAATACCTCACGTATTTGAAAATCCTTTCCGAAGATTCCTCTATGCTCATATCAGGTATCGAATTTGTACTGAAAAGACAACAAGAAGATAAATATTTAGAAATCTTTGGCTTTGTCTTGTTTCTAACTAATTATGTTAAAGAGAGATGTAACTTACTAAGATTTATGCAATTATTTTCTTATTCGCATCACCAATTAATAAAGACTATTTATATGCTCTTTGTTAACTAAAAATTTATGAATACTTAAAAATTATTTGAATGTTAAAATCATCCTCTCACTAATGAAAATGTTATATCATAATATATTATATAAATACAAAATTATAAAATTATAATATCATTTTATTTATTTATTAATAATTTAGTATATTAATTTAATATTTTATTTTTTTAATAATATAATTGAATGTTGAAATATCAATGATATAAAATTTGGATATTAAAATAGTAATGATATAATTTAATGTTAAATACTAATTATTTAATATTTTAAATATTTTTGATAAACTTATTAAATAAATATTAAATTATAAAAATATAAATTTAACATTAAAATTTATTAAAATAAAATAATAAATTAAAAAAATAAATTGCTATGTAAACAAAATCAAACTCTAGACAAATATAAATTTTTAAAATAAACGAGACTTTAGAAGGAGATAGAGTCCTTGCCAAAGGGAATAAATTTGCCTATGCATATTTGCAATAGAATGTGAAAGCAATTAGTATTTGGAAAACTAACTAAGTCGAAGTTGTGGAAGAGGTTAATTATAACATAGGGTTGTAGAATTAACATGAATTTAGATCTTGGTTTCAAAGAGGGCTAGACAAATAATCATGTCATAACTCAAATTGAGTGAGACATGGAAATACAACTAGACTTATTCACCCAAGTGAAATAGTCTCTAATTAATAACTCAAATTGAGTGTGACATGGAAATATAACTAGATCCGTCCACACAAGTGTAATAGTCTCCAATTAACCACCAATGGGAAGAACTTGTGCTCACATACTTACTTAAGATACCAACCATCAATAAAGGAACGTAATATCAAAATATTTTAGAAATTAAATCACTAACTCTAGAGCATCTGCTAAAATTTATAATGTTGAGTGAAGTATTATAATGACTAAAATATATGAATTATTGGTAGATTTTAAATTAAAAGTTACATACAAAAATGAAACAAGTGTATTATAAAAAATAGCTGAATATAAAATAAAATAAAATAATTCTTAAATAAAACAAAAAAATTATGTGTGTATAGTAAATAAAATACTTTAAAGTTATATACTTTTGTGTTTTTGTGAAATTACTATGTATATAAATAGAAGTTTCTAAAACAAATGAAAATAGGCGCCTTGAGAAGGATAACTCTCGGCGTATTTTATTAAGCCGAGAGGTGTTATACAATGAAAGCAAACTACCTATGTCAATAAAAATTCTTCAAGCAAAAATTGACGTGCATTTGTCAGTCTTCAAATTTGTAGGAATTAAAATTCATTAAATTTTATGAGAGGTGTGCAAAATGTTGGTAGGGTAGTGGACCTCTGTTTACTACAAACAACTAGAGCTTTCAATGATTAAAGTGGAAGAAAAATTAGATGTGTGTTGGATTAAAATGGTTTCCAATATTCCCACCGAAAATCATCATGAAATGTATAAAAAGCTTAAATTTTTCTAGCTATTTTGGGTGAAGTGCATGAGGAGTCGACTCTGAGTTGGCTGGATAATTGTTGCATGCTTAATGCAACTTAACAGGAACATGACCAGACAAATAGCTAACATGACTCGTAATTCCAATTTCCAAGGATCTGCGGTTATTATTTGGGATTCTTTTCTTAGGGCCCACAATTTGTTCCTAGTGCAGAGTTTACCAAAGGATGTTGCGTTGCTTGTTTGGCTATTGTGTTGGCTTTCCCCTCAGATCCTATGGAGGTGGATTTCTCTCCTTTTGAGGTGGAGATGGGAGGTGAAGATTTCTGGTTTCTTCAATTATTGTTCCTATTGAGGTGGACGATTCTCTTATGGAGGTGGAGGTTGAGGGTGCTGGAGATTTCAGGTTGCAGTGGATTAGCTCGTCGTGATATCCTCTCCAGTAGTGGGGAGCTCTCTCCTTTAGAGGTGGAGATGGAGTTGGTTTCCTATTATTGGGTGAGATTGTGCTGCAGGGAAGCTAATTTCTTGCAGAATTCTATTTTGTATTCCAAAGCCCCTATTGAGATGGTTGTTTGGACTTGTTGGTTTGTACGCCGAGAGTTATCATTCTCTAATTTTCTTTTTTGATTGATTTATCTTTGTGATCAAATCTTTGATTTATATAAAATAAATCAAATTAATTAAAATGTTACTCGCTTCTCCGCAGACAAAAAAAATTACACAGATTCATTTTTGTCATGTCAAAATCCTTAAAAATAAATTAATTAAGAAAATAGAGTTAATACAAACTTGGAATTAATTTCTAGTGAGTTCATTTGTTTGCAACGTAAATTATTATTTTTATTTGTTTTCCCTTTCCTACAACATTTGCTTGAAAACTAAAATCTAGAATATGACTTTTAAATGTTGTCTAATATAAATTTCAATTTCATGGGACTCTTGTGAACTTTTATTTAAGGAGTGTCAATTTTAATTATAAAAAGAAAATCTTTCACAAAATTTATTGATCTTAATATAAACTAAAAATATTAACAGAGAGTGACAACAAAACCACACTAAACTAAAAATTCAAAATTTTCTAAAATAACATCAAAATATTATTTCAAATTTCAAAAATAAACAATTATCTTCAATAATTGTTTTCATGTATCTCAGTGCTACATTTGAAAAAAAATCTTTTGATTAGAATATCTATAAATACAAATAGGGTAAACTATTCAAACAAATGCAGAAAATAACCGCCTAGCCAGAAAAGAGATGTTCCCTTCCCCATCTTGTCTCCGTCAATCTCAGATTGCTTGCAACGGTGCAAAACAAAAGTTAAATAAAAGCATTTACCAATAAGCAAAGATAATATGGTTATACTCTTGCAATAAAACTCCAGGTCAAATTTTTAAGAAATACTCTGCACATAACTTAACTCAATTGGATATTGTTAGACATGTTTGCAAGACTGTAATTGCAACCTTAACACAATTTTATTTGTTCTTTCCACCAATGAAAGAATGCAAAAGGGAAGGCTCACTTTGGGTGCAAGATTATTCTGGCCTTTTTTCTACTAAATAGCCTTGAGAAAAGTGTGCTTTCTGCATTCTTCATTTTTGCTAAAGTTTTCTTGGTTTTCAAAATGTTCATCTATCGGCATCTAGCGGGAAACCCTTAACCTGATGAAAGAGAGGTAGCGAAGGATCTCCTAAAAGTGGAAACATGGAAAATATCGTTTGTGAGGGTGCGATTAAGACAAGATAAGCAATTGTAAGTATACCTTTGGAACTCTGGGGGTTTACGAATTGCACAGGGTTCTGACTATCGTGAGGTTGACTGTCTGGATCTATTCCAGTCTCTCGAATAGAGTCCATCAACTTATTGTAACTAAGAAACCTCAAAAGTGTCCTTTCTACTTAAACCCCTAAAAGGAGTTTGCTTGTGACTCATTTCGTACAAAAAGATGTCAAACGACCACCAGTCCAAGCGTAGAAGTGGAATTTCAATAGAAAAATTAATCAAATTATTATCATAGGTCATAATGGATTCTTACCCATCAAAACATTCATAATTGGATTCTACAAAATTTCAACATTTATTCTTCATCATTGTTCCCTAATTACATGTAAATTAATTTTATATTCATTGTTTACATTTATTTGATTAGCCTAGATTATCTATGTAGATAAAAACTTTATTCTATTGGCATTTCCCATTTAGTTTTATTTGTCTGTTTTAAGAGAATGTCTTGATACATCTACACATTGAGAAACATCATAATCTTGTGTTAAGTCGAGCTTTTTCCCCCATGTTGCTACTCCTCGACTTTTACACATTCATGCATCCTTTATCCATACCTTTTCAAAATTGGTCCACATCCCCATGTATTCTTCATTTATTATGCCTATCTATGTACTAATCCATAAACATTTCATTAATTTTTTCACTTTTTGTCCTAATGGCCAAAATATAATTGTCTACTATTTTGTTCATAAATTTTGAATTGTAACTCAACTTCAACTAAAATTTTCTTCAATCCTACACTTTACTTGCCAATGAACCAAACAAAGAAGTATTCCTATAATTTATTGCTATATAGTTATGTATTTAAAGATATTTGGTTGATCATCCAAGTGTTTATTATTCACGTTTAGGGAAGAAGACACTTCAATTGGTGTGATAAAAGGAATCTAGAAGTGCAAAATCATCCCAGCACAATGAGTAAAGAGTGATTTCTTTTATTGTTTACTCATTTTAAAAGACAATTCAGTTGGTGTGATAAAAGGAATCCTAAGAGAACATGTCCACTTCTAACAATAAGAGAAATCCTCCAAACATATTCTTAAATGCTACTGGTCTTTATATAGTCTGCAACAGTGAGAAGCCTTATTTGGTAGTTTCTACATTTCTTATTCACATCATGTCACTCTTACTATCTTTTATGAAAAGCAGTTTTCAACAGTTAATATTTTATAAATTTAAATGATTCATATCATATTTATTATAATTAAATGTTGCATATAAAAAAAAATTATTTTTAAAAATTATTTATTTCATTTTTTAAATTTGAATATACATAATTAGAAAAAATTTCCTACTTCTGTGTTATCGCTTCCCCATCTTCTCTACTTGGCTGTAATTCTCCTCTTCTTTCAGAATCGCCCTGATTTCCATGTCCTCCCCTGTATGCCGTCATTATTCTTCTGATGTTTACGACCGAGCAAGCTGAAGAATAAAACTTATAAAAGCACTATACTGAAAAGAATTGAACAGCAGACTGATAGAGTGAACAGCGAACTCAAAAAATGATAGACTGCAATATTATTCAACTGTGCAAAATTCTGCTACAATGATCTCTTATATAAAGAGTTTTAGAGACGAAACATGAAATAAAGCTAGAGAAAGCTATAAAAACAAAGCTAAAGAAAGATGCCTAACACGCTAAGAATAAAAATAGAATAAAGCAAACTGAGAATACTGCACAAACAGCAGTTTATTGTGCGTTTAAATAGAAAAAAAAAGCAGAGTTTCTGTTGATCATGCACATGTCTTTCACAAGCTTGTACCCTAACTCACAACTCTTGGGCGAAATATAGAGAGATTAAAAATGCATTCATGTGGTAATGCATATGGACTTTTATGCAAGATGGAGTTCATACGGTTCAAGCAGGGCTTAAATTTGATGGTCGTATGACCGTATTTAGAAAATTTTCCCGTAAAATACAATCAAAATTTTAAGAAGATTGTATCAGATGAAAGGAGAGATTTTGGATAGACTGTCAAAATTTATATAGAATTATAATGATATATATATATGATTTATTTATAATTTTACTTACACTAAGGTATATCATAATGTTTTAAGGGCACCTTTGAATAGATAACCGTCAATAAAAAATTTGTTGACAGGCAAGGTCGGCCGTCAAATTTAAGCCTTAGATTGAAGTAAAAGAGTTTCTAAGGCTAAGGATTAGTTTAAAGAGTTAGTAGAGCTAAGAATTAGTTTTTAATGGTTAATTGCTTTTCCCCGTTTGCATGATTTTTTAATAATAGTTTTTGTTATTTCTAGGCTCAAGTGGCAAGCATGCATGATTTTGTTTGCACTTTGCTTATTATTTGGACATTTTCGATAATATATTACTAGCATACATATATTAAATATTACTAGTATATTTATCCTATCACATAGTCTATATAGAAAACATTGAGAGATATCAATTGTAGGAATAAAAAATGACATTAATATTAATATCGTGTGTTTGTCATAATAATTTTATTATTTGTATCATAATTTAATATCATATACAATATGAATGTCATCAACATTCACTCTATTATGCGAAAAAGATACACATAAGTTTAGTTATCAAACTTTCCAAATCACAAACGAAAGGAAATAGACCAAATTGTGCAGGCTAATAGCTTAATCTATAGCTTGTGAGAACATTATCAACCTCATTCCATCTAGCATTTTGCATTATAATAATCTTGCAATATTATAGTAGAAATATAACATCTTTAGGGGTATAATACATTTTTTTCTCTTTTGCATGGCTCAACAGTAGGCTTGTCAAACATTTCCTTGTTAAGATCTGGTTTTTTGTAGTGCCCCCAAAGAAGTGTTCTTGGAATTTAGTACAATGTATAAGTGACTTTGGAATGCATTCTATGGTATTACGTACATTTGTTACATTCCAAGGTTTGAATCCTTTGTTCTTCTGCTTTTCTATTTGATATTTGCTTTCCTATCTTTAATGTTTCATATCTATCGTATGTGAATGGTGGCTTTACCTGTAGGCCGTTTAAAGAGCTAAAATGGGACATTGTCATGAATGTTAACCATGCTCTTTCTTTTGAGCCAATATCAATTGTGGCTTTTTGGAGAGTCAAGCCTTGCGATGTGTATTGCTAGATCCCATGCCAATCGCAATGGTATTTGCAGGGAGTTGTTCCTTTGAATTGGTGTGATTGGAATAGTGAAAGAATGTTTTTTATCAAATGGATTTCCTACGTAGCTATCAAATTACACCAAATGTTGTTTTTCTCCCTCTTCCTCTCTCATTTATATTTAGTTGTACCTCTATCTACTTGTCTCACTCTCCCTCTCTCACTCTATTCATCTCTACCTCTATATTCCTCTCTCCCCCTCTATCTCTAGAAATGTCTCCCTCTCTCTACCCATCCATCTCTCTCTATCTCTATAAATATCTCCCTCTCTCTATCTTATTCACTCCATCTCTCCCTCCATCTCTTCTACTCTATATCTTTGTCTTTATTTCTCACTCAATCTCCCTCTCTCATCTCTCTATCTCTTTCTATCCATATCCTTCTCTACGTATATCTCCCTATCTCTTTTATCTCTTTTCCTATCCTTGTCTATCTCTTTATATCATCCTCTATCTCTCCCTCTCCCTATCTCCTCCCTATAGCCCAATCTATCTCTATATCTCAACCTCTTTGTTCCTTTAATATATATATATATATCTTTCTCTCCCTATTTATCTCTCTCTCTCTCTCTCTCTCTCTCTCTCTCTCTCTCTCTCTCTCTCTCTCTCTCTCTCTCTCTCTCTCTCCCCTATTTCTATCTCCCTCTCCATCTCTATCTTTTTGTACTTATCTCTATTTTTCTCTCCTTTTATCTCTCCCTCCCCCCTTCTCTCTGTATCCCCTTATATCTCTATCTTTATATCACTCTATCTCACCATATATCTCTCTATCTCCCTCTTCCTCTTTATCTCTTCTTCGCTATCTATCCCTCTCTCTTTATCTTTATTTCTCCCTCTATCTCTCTATATCTCTATCTATTTTTCTCCCTCTTCCTCTCTCGTTCTATATTCATCTCTACCTCTATCTATTTGTCTTCCTCTCCCTCTCTCCCTCCATATTCATCTCTACCTTTATATTCCTCTACCTTCACAACATGCATGACTTGTACGAAGAGAACACAAAGAAAATATGCAATCAGATACGGTTATGAATAATGGTTTTATTTAAGTGAGAGCGGGAATATAAATGCATGAAGAATAAAATATTTGTGGCAAGTAAAAATGTCCATTATCTTTATTTTTATAGTTGTGATTGGTGAGGATTAATTAATTTGAGTTGGATTTAAGGTCACATTTTTATTTACACACAAATAGCTAAAGCTTGATGCCATTGTAAACCTATCTCAACGTAACCAGGCAACCCCTTCTACTCTAGTTGGCTTTCCACCTATGACCTACACACTTGTCAACCACATAACCATAGCATTGGATAAAATCTGTATTAAAGCTTAATCTAACTTTCCTGGCTAATATTTATTAAATACCATGGTTCTGTCATAATTTGATATTCAAACATTTATCTGAATTTCCCAAGTTGAATACATAAGCCTTAAATTAATTCAATATGCATTTAACAAGGGCTCTGACCACCGAGGTAATATATTTATTTTCTCAAACCCTTTTATGGCATCATCTAATCAAGCGTTCACCTATAATGCTTAGAACATCATATTTTATCAACAAGAGATTACTTGGACTTGCTACAGAGATGATGCAAATGTTTCTAAACTCACATCTGTGAAATTAGCATCATCCCTGTTAATAATAAATATTTTCTTTGATGCATCAGGGAGCCCAAGTTATCAATGTGATAGTGTGATTTTAGATACATGTTGAATCAATTCCAACAGTGTGCAAATTGAGTCCTCTACCATAGAGTTTCATCTGAGATCTCATCATTTGAGGTATGATGAATGAACATAAATTTCCACCTCAATCTCGTGGTTTCTGGTCATTGAAGAAATAGAAAACCAAGAAAAAAAGAACATAGGCCCAAGATCTAAAACTGAATAGCAACAGGCGATGCAAAATGGTTCCCCTATATAAACAACCATAGAGATTCAATCAATAATTTGCTTTAACAATGTTATTTTCCAATAAATAGAGGAAATAAAACTTGCAAAACTATAGAACAGTTCTATTTCCCTTAACTTGATATTATAAAACATGTTTTACATCCTTCAAAGTTGTACATAGAGAATGAAACAAAAATATAAACAACTCTGGAGTAGATCTAATTCCCAAAAATAGAAAAGAAACATAACTTAGAATAGGAATAAATTGAGTAAGGTACATTAGACTTAGTTGGGGATAGAGTAGTAGATGTGGAATTTTGAGGTGAATTAGTAGGCGAAGAACCAATACACAAAGTTCTAGCCAATCCCACACTGTAAGTTGGGATTGTTGGGAGGTAGGGGTGCAATAAAACACAAAGTCACTACTGTGACAGGATGGACAGAGCATAAATAAACACACAAAATACGCACAGAGGCAGCAAATCGTCAGCAAGCCAAAACAGATAGAATTTAACTTTGCATATATTCCATATTTGCTTCATAATACAAAAACTTAGAGGAGGACATGCTCTGTTTACATTTTAAAAAATAAACTTAAACTAACTTGGACAGATGTCCAATACAAAAGGTGCTACACTCACACTGAAATATATAAGCTGCTACAATGTTGTAGCTGCAATTGGCAATATGTTGCGACTGATAAACATTCCTTCTATGTTGCTGCTGTCACCTGTTCTGTGCTAAACATTCCCTATTTCATTTGCTGCTGCAGGGTCTTCACTTCAATACAAAAAACCTAACTTTCCTTGCTAACTTCCAATGAATACAATAGACATGCCTTTTTGTCTTATCTTGTTTCAAGCTCATGAGAATGAGCGCTTAGTTTCAAATTTCAAATTTACCTAATTCATTGATTGTTGCAGGTATGTTGTGGCTATTGCAAGCCTAAAAAATAAGCACTCCTTTTCAAATTCGAAAATACATACCAAAATTTAATGCTTATGATATACGTTGGGGGAGAGTTGATGGTCTTCAAACTAATGTGGGGGCTGACTTGGAGAATTAAATATTCCAACACTCCCCCTTAATCTGCAAGTTAGCGGTCAATCTGCAACTTCTTTCCGAAGCTGATCTCTAAAACTATCCACAATGCCAAGCCTATCTCTTAAGCGTTCAAAACTTTCCTTGGGTAATGCCTTGGTGAAGATATCAATGAGTTGTTGCTCGAATTTGCAATACTGCAATTCAATCTCACCTTGTTCCACCAATTCCCTTATGAAGTGATAATGAATCTCAATGTGTTTGCTTCATCCATGGAAGACCGGGTTCTTTGTAAGAGCTATGGAGGACACATTGTCACAATGAATGATTGTGCTATCAACTTGCTATTGCTGTAAATCTGCAAGGATCCTCCTCAACCAAATAGCCTGACAAGCTGTTGCATTTGCCGCTATGTATTCTGCTTTTGCTATGCTGAGAGAGACAATCAACTGTTTCTTTGATGCCCATGAGATTGCACCCGATCCCATGTTGAAGACATACCCTGATGTGCTTTTCCTATCATCCACATTTCCTACCCAATCACTGTTTGTGAAACCATACAACTTGAATTCATTATATGTTGCATACAAAATGCCATATCATGTTGTTCCATTGACATACCTCAAGATTCTCTTACCTGCTTGCCAATGTGAGTCCTTACGTTCCTCCATGAACCTGGATATCAAGCTTATTGCATACATTAAATCAGGCCTAGTTGATGTCAAGTACATCAAACTTCCAACCATGCTCTTGTAGAGGGTTGGGTTCACTTCCTTATTGCTGTCATTCTTGCGCAGTTTCAAACCTGTTGTTGTTGGTGTGGTTGTAGGTTTGTTGTTCTGCATTTTGAACCTTCTTAAAATCTATTTGGCATAGTTAGCTTGTGAAATAAAAATGTCGTGCACTATTTGTTGAACTTCTATCCCAAGAAAATACTTCAACAAACCTAAATCCGTCATCTCAAATTCATTTTTCATTGCCTCTTTAAAATCAGCAATTATGTTGTCACTATTACTAGTAAGAATCAAATCATCTACATATAAAACAACAATTAAGATATCACCTTTGGCTGCTTTGATGTAGAGTGTGGGCTCACTGCTGCTTTTGTTAAAGCCATTGCTCAACAAATAAGCATCTATTATGTTGTACCACGCACGAGGTGCTTGTTTTAGCCCATAAAGAGCTTTCTAGAGCCTATACACTTTGTCCTCTTGCCCTGGGACTTCATAGCCAGGTGGCTGCTCCACATACACTTCCTCCTTTAGCACTTTGTTCAAGAAGGCTGACTTTACATCCATCTGCAACACTTTCCACTGATGTTGTGTTGCAACTGCTATCACTATCCGCACTATTTCCAGCCTTGCAACTGGTGCATATGTATGATCATAATCAATACCGGGCTGTTGTTTGTACCCTTTCACAACTAGCCTTGTCTTGTATCTTTCAATTTTCCCTTCTGCAGTACACTTGGTCTTATAGACCCACTTCACTCCAATGACTTGTTTACCCTTGGGTAAATCGGTCAACTCCCATGTTTGATTCCTCACTATAGCATCCAACTCTTCATCCATGGCCTTACACCACTTCTCATCTTTCACCGCTTCCTCAAAGTGTGTTGGATCACTATAGGAGAATAGTGCAAAATCCAAGTTCTCATCAAAATCAACATGTTGTGTGTTGTCATAGATCTCCCTCACACTCTTTGTTTTTCTTGGCATCAATGATGCGAGTGTGGGATCTGAGTTTGCTTTCCGAACTGTTGACTCTCGAGCTCTGTCTGCTGAATTCTAGAGCTACTTGTCTGTTGTCTTTGTTCAATGCTGCACTATTGTCTCTCATGAACACTACCAGAGTTACTATTTCAGAATCACCGAGCTGCTATTTTCCAATGCTCTACGGTGGTTTCTTGCTGAGCTATTGCTCTCTTGAGCTCCCCCTATGTTGCTATCATCTGCAACTTCTTCATCATCAAGGGTATTGTAACAAATACCGTGGTGTCATCCACTCCATCCCATGCTTCATTTTCAATAAATATAACATCCCCTGCTGATTACTACTTTCTTAGTGATGGATTGTACAATTTGTAGGCTTGACTCCTCACTATAGCCTATGAAGATACACTTTTCTCCTTTGTCATCAAATTTTTGCCTCTTCTCTTTTGGCATGAGTGTGTATGCCACACCCAAATATCCTTAAGTGCTCAACACTCCATTTGTTGTTTGTCCACGCCTTGTGGAATCCTATCACAGACAACTTTTGTGGGGCAACTATTAGTATATAGGTTGTTGTTGCTACAACTTCTCCCCAAAATATGTGTGACAACCCTTTTGCTTTTCAGCATACTTGCCGGCCATATCTTGAATGGTCCTATTCTTCCTTTCCGCCACTCCATTTTCTGTGGGGTATACCTTGTTGTAAATTGTTTGTGAATTCCCTCATTCCTACAAAATTCAGAAATTCATTGGAGATGTACTTCCCCCTCTATCTGTTCTAAGGGCTTTGATATAGTGACCACTCTCCTTCTCAACTGCTCCTTAAACCATTTAAACTTCTCAAAGGCTTCCAATTTATTTTTCAAGAAATAGACCCAAATTTTTCTGTTGTAATCATCTATAAAAGTCATGAAATATGTATTTCCAGCTAAAGTGGGGGTTTTCATGGGTCCACATAAATCTGAGTGCACTAACTCAAGAGGTGCTTTTGCTCTCCTAGAATACCTGGATTGAAATGGCTGCCTATGTTGTTTTCCTAAAATGAAAGCCTCACACTTGCCATCAGGTTCTACAATTGATGGTAAACCCCTAACCATTCCTTTCCTAGACAATAAACTCAAACTTGAAAAGCTTAAGTGCCCATACCTTAAATGCCATAGTTTGGATGGGTCTTTGATGACTATCTTGAAAGCAAACTTTGTTTCGACTGCTGACTACTTGTGCAACTGCTGTGAGTGTTGGCGAACAATGTTGTTGCTGACCATCTGTTATTCCTGTCGCAGACACTATGTGCATCCTAAGAGGAAACATTCTGTTTCTCGTCATCTGCACTACAACAATCACTTTCTTGTTGCCTCCTCTATCAAATATCTTGCACTCTCCATTCTCCATTAGGATTTTGTAACTGTTTTGGACCATTTGTCCAATGCTCAATAAATTATGCTTTATCCAGGGGCATAAAAGACATCCTGGATTTGCTGCTTCTCACCATTCTTCATTTGGATGCTGACAACACCTCTTCCAATGACGGGAACCTTCTCATCATTTCCCATTTTGATTTTGTTTTTATACTGTTGTCTATGGAGGAAAAGAATTTCTTGTTACCACTCATGTGGTTGCTGCATCCGCTGTCCAAGTACCATACTTCATCATTGTTGCGTTCAACAAGGTTGCAAACAATGAAAACATTTGATTGTTTGTCATTTTCAGCTTTTTTCTCATTTGCTACATTAGCATTTTGGCCTCCATGGTCACACTGCTTCTTTCTACACTCACTAGCATAATGGCCATATTTGTGATAGTAATAACACTGCACATTACTTTTGTCAGACCTCTGATTCAAACTGTTGTTCTTCTTCTTACTGGTTTGCTGACTGTGAGCTACTTGGCTCCTTTGCTATTAGAACCTCCTCTTCCAGAATTGCTTCTTCCTCTACCTCTTTGACCTCTACCTCTGTTGTTTCTTCCTCTTCCCTGACCTCTTGCATTGGTCTGAGCTTTGAATGCTTTCTCTAAGGAAGGAGCAAATATGTTCAACCGCTGCTCATGGGTTTGTAGTGAACCCATCAAATCATCTATTGTCATCTAAGACAAATCCTCTGCCTCTTTAATGGCAACGACTACATAGTCAAACTTAGTAGGCAGACTTCTTAGGATTTTCTCATCAATCCTTTGCTCTTCCATTATTTCTCCATTGACTCTTAGCTGATTTACCAAGGTGGAGACTTTAGTGTGGAAATCTAAAATGGACTCATTATCTTTCATTTGTAGAGTCTCAAAATTTCTTCTCAAGAGCTGTAACTTGGCTAACCTCACTTTGTCAAACCATTTATAACTATTTTGTAATATATCCCAAGCTTGTTTTGAGTAATTTGCTACTGCAATATGTGGGAAGATAGCCTCACTCAAGGCTGCCTCAATCAAATTGAGGGCTTTTGCATCCTTCATTCTTATCTCTTTCAACTAGTTTTTTTGTGCATTTGAAAGGTCTGCAAATGCATCTGGGTCTGTGATATCATTGAACCCATTAGTGACCAACTCCCATAGGTCATTTGCAACTAAGATGGTTCTCATCTTCTTAGCCCATAAATCATAATTTTTTCCATCAAAATTTGGTGGCTGCTGCCAACCTTTGCTTTCACCTCCTGCCATATTTCTCAAATTTGAGAAGACTAAACAATGCCTAGATAACCTAGGGCTTTACCAAAGACACCCACAATAAACTTACTGTCCAGAAAAACAAGGCTTTGATACCACTTGTTGGGAGGCAGGGGTACAATAAAACACAAAGTCACTGTTGTGACAGGATGGATAGAGCATAAATAAACACACAAAATATGCACAGAGGCAGCAAATTGTCAGCAAGCCAAAACAGACAGAATTGAACTTTGCATGTATTCCATATTTGCTTCATAATTTCAAAAACTCAGAGGACATTCTCTATTTACACTGTAAAAAATAAACTTAAACTAACTTGGACAGATGTCCAATACAAACGGTGCTACACTCACACCAAAATATATAAGCTGCTGCAATGTTGTAGCTACAACTGACAATGTGCTGCAACTGATAAAATTCCTTTTGTGCTGCTGTTGTCCCATGTTTTGTGCTAAACATTCCCTATTTCATCTGCTACTGTAGGGTCTTCACTTCAATACAAAAAACCTAACTTGTCTTGCTAACTTCCAATGAATACAATAGACATGCTTTTTTGTCTTGTCTTGTTTCAAGCTCATGAGAATGAGTGCTTAGTTTCAAATTTCAAATTTACCTAATTCATTGATTGTTGCAAGTATGTTGTGGCTGTTGCAAGCCCAAAAAATAAGCACTCCTTTTCAAATTCAAAAATACCTACCAAATATTAATGCTGATGATATACGTTGGGGGTAAGCTGATGGTCTTCAAACTGATGTGGGGGCTGACTTGGAGAATTAAATATTCCAACAGGGATTCCACCTAGTTTATAAAGCCCATAATTTCTTTCAGACATTGGGCCATTCTTCATATCCTCATTGAATAATGCAAATATGTAATCCTTTTCTTCAAGTTTTGGCCTCAAGGGAGTTCCCTAGTTCTGAGCCAATCACTAAATCAAATTTCCATTATAGATTTGAGCATTCGAGGGAGTTGCTCCTGCTTCATTAGAGTCGCTCGCTAAAGGCCATCCAATTTTAGAGATCGTGATTTCTAGATTAGAAAATCCTAGTGCAGAAAGTGCAGAGTGAACTACATCAATCTGTGCATATAACGTGTTATCATAGCGAGCATTATTGTTTGGATCAACCACCCCTCCATTTGGTTCAAAAAATACATATTGTAGAGACACCTGATTTGGCTAAAATCCTTATATGCAAAGTATGGATAAGCATTTATGAAAAATGGAGCACCAATCTGGGATAGGAAATTAAAAAATGGTTTCATTGTTGTTGCAAGATCTGGCCTGAAGGAACTTGAAGATGGAGGGAATGAGTTTCCAACCTCAAAAAGGGAATGGGGAGTGGTTACTGTAATATTCATGTCTGCACCGATGTTGGCAACGCCTGAATGAATGTTTTTCATTGCACGAAGTAGTTTTGCAATTAGTTGTGTATCAATTCATATGAGCACTTCATTTCCTACTATTATACCTATGATTCTTGTAGCTGGAAATTACGCTTGGATGTTTTCTCATATCCATTGAGTGGCATGATCAATAGTGGTCATGTTGAAAAGATATTCATTTCTCATTCCAACGACTAATTCTAGACCAGAGTTTGAAAATGCTTTGAGAATAGTTGCATTTCCACGTATAGTTTTATTTTGCTGATTTTGTTTCTTTGTAGGAGACCAACTAGTTCCTCAGATGGAGGAAAGTTGTCTGCTACTTGTCCATAATTGATTCCTACGCATTGGTAGCCCTTATAATGGATGGAGTATTTGATAGAACATGCCCTCAAAACATAAGTAGCAAATGTAAGAAGGAGCATCACATGAGAATTTATTAGGGTAACTTTCATAGAGTAGGAGAAATCCCATTACAAATTAATTTAATCTACTTTAGAACTAATGTCCACTAATGGCCAAAATAGACAACATGAATATATAAAAAGTAAGATTAGTGCTTCTCTAACAAAGTAAAGCACAATTTCAGTAAATCCTAACTTGTGAGCCATGGTGTTTAGAAATTCATGCAACTAAAAAGGAAAGCCAAAATTTATAAAGTTGATGAATTGATCTACAAAGAAAAATTAATATATGATTATTTACTTGCTATTGCCCTCCCCCGAAGGATTGGAAATCTCCTTGCTCCATATTCCATACCATAACCTTACAAAAAAAATTATTTAATATGGTGCAATGACCACAAAATCATATTATAGGCAACAAAGGAAAGGATGACCACCTTGGGACTTGCGAGGAAAAAATTCACGAGAGAATTTCCGTGGTATAGAAATGTTTGTGTACAATATATCACCAAGTTATGCTTTCGACTACTGACATAGGAAAAATAAGAATCCATATTTATGATTATGTAAAATAATTCAAGGTTGTTCCTTTCTACTGGTGGCTATCTATGAAAGAATTCACAAGATGCTCCATGTTTACATAAAACTTTAAAAGATCTTAGATTTAGCTCAAATATAATATAGTTTTCAAAGAAGCTTCAGGCATACAATTTTCCTTGTATTTTAAAGATGTATCATAATTCATACTTATTAATTAAATCTCCATGTTCATTTTAAAAGAGAGAATCTATACATTAGATCAAAGAGATGCAGTTCAACACTACAGTCAATTCACAGGCATTGTTTCTCTTCTCCCGCACACGCTTTTGTTGACTTCTCAGTTGTCTTTGGTTATCCTTGATGACAAAATCTGTTGGCATGTCTATTCATGTTTATGGTGATTCAGGATTTCAATGATATATTGGCTCTTGATGCTTCAATGTTGATAAGGACAAGCTATCAAGTTCACACATCATGTTTCAATGTGGTTGGCATATGACTTGGTGATTTCATCATCCATCTTGATGTGGGTTCTTGATACTCTTGATTTATAGTGGATCTACCAATGTTCAGCTTTCAAGAAACTTCATGATAGCATTCTATAGGATATCTTTTGTTTTTGATCAAGCAATCCTGACTTCATGGTTAGTGGCTTACATACTCAGGCATATGTCTTGGAATTTTTTTGATGAGGGTATACATCTTCATATATATTTGTACTTGTGCACATTTTTCTATCTGGCTGAAGGTGCAAATGTGATGTGAACTCTTGTATTTGAGTTGCTAGCAACTACAAATTTTAGTGGCTATAGGATATTGACAAGGCAAGGTGCCAAGAAGCTTATTTCGATGGTATATGTTACATGGGTAAATGCATGTTTGGCATATTTATTTGATGTTGATCTTGTGAGCTCAATTTTTTTTTTGCTGACATTAAACATGGGGATAAAATCCCATTGGTAGTATTATTATTATGACCTAAATACCTAAAAGTATTTCTATTTCAAAGGTCATTTTCTTTTTGAAAGGCATCAGACACTAGTGATATGGGACATGGTTTAAACAAAAGAAAAATACCATGGGGCAATCAAACATATTGATGCCAAAGTGAAAACAATAAAGTTGACATGAACATGTGACTTAGTAATGAGCTTAGTCGGACTCAAAAGCATCGACATGTTTTAAATGACATGTGATCGGTTTCAAACAAGTCATTTGTAAAAGATTTAGACAACATTATGAGCTATCATTTGTTCGGTGCTTAAATAATTAACTTGTGACATTGGGATATCAAAGTTTTGACTTGGCAGTAACACTCTAGTTGATAGTCAACATAGACTTATGAGTATTGTTATCAGACTTAAAAGACTTTGTGATGTCTTCGGATTCTAAATGGTGATTAACAATCATTTGTTATGGATTTCAATGATTATTGTGTTTTGAGAAAAGTCTTAGAGAATGATAAAGAGATTAGGGTTTGAAGCCCTAGCTATTGGCGCCATGAGAAGTGTTAGTTATAGGTTCAGAAGGTTGATGAGATGCAGTGTGGTCTTCTGAGTGTCAGTTATGAAGTTTGTTCAGGTAGTTGGAAATGTTTTCTGGGCACCGTGATAGGTATTTTTGGTCTAAAATATGAAAGATTTGGTGAATTGAAAAATAAAAAAGGGAAAGATAATATTGATTCAGTTTCGAACAGTTTACTTCATATATGGTTTCAGTTTTACAAAGATCTCGTGTTTTTCGTTAATCATCACTGAATTTGCTTAAGGTTTTGTAAATAAAATTGTTTTGAACTTGAGTTCAAACTCGAAGGTTTTGATGTTTACACAATTTTTGCTTTGTATAAATACATGTCTCAAAACCATGACTCAAAAAAGAGGGTTTATGAGATAGAACAGAGTGTTGTTGGAAAGAGAATAAGGGTTTATTACAGTGATATATTTGTATTTTGAAAAATTGAAAAAGAGAGTTTACAGTGTTTATATATCTGATCCTTATTATAGAGATTGCATTTTTCAGTGAGATTACATTGGTATTGTTTCATTCAGTACATACTATAATGGGCATTATTGTATATTTTTTATATGTACTCTGTTGAGATTTTGTAATTGCAAAAATAATGCAGTTATAAGGTCCTGACAGTTTGCATGGTTATTGAGAAACTTTGTAAAGGAGTTGGTGCTCCTACTAAAGTTGGTGCTTCAGAATTTTGGTGGAGTTGGTGCTCATGAATTGTTACAGAGTTGGTGCTCTGAAAAATATTGTAATCAGTTTGGTATTAAGCCTGTAAGGCATTTTGGAGTGGTTTTTCTACCCCAAGAGGGTTTTCCACTTGTCAAAGATTTGTTTCTCTCTTTTGTGTGATTTGTGCTTATCTTTCTTAAGTATTCATTCAGTAATTTGTGAAAGTGGTTCATGCAATGCTCTGATACATTATCACAATTCCAAGTTGTCTAAAAGTTCAAAGTTTAATTGTTCATGTTCAATGTATGAGTGTTAAAATTTTGCCATTAGTGAGTTTGGTGTCTTGTGTAAAAGAAAGCATTAAAAATTGTTCATTCAACATTATGTGAACAATGTATATTATGCTTTGATATGAGTTGTTAAGCATTCATGTTTTGTTTGGTTAAGTCATTGGAAAACAATCATTCAAAATTTAGTATTCACATTGCATATACAAAGTCACTCATTTATCAAACAGTTCAAATCTGTATTTCAAGTGGTAAATTTTTTTTATACATTACTCTGATTCACCCCCCCCTCTCAGAGTAATTCCACTTCCAACAAGTGGTATCGAGCATAGGGTCCTCATGAAGTTTCATACCTAGGATTGATTCTGGTCTTGGAAGTCAATATGCCAAGTTTGAGAAGGTATTCTATTTTGTACAGTCTATATGTTTTGTGAAAGTTCTAATTAATGTTGGTGTAAAGAACTAGACTTTTACATAATCCTAACCAAGTTAAATTCAACCAAGTTCTTGATAAGAGGAGTACTATGGGTAAGTGCAAAAGAAATAGAAGTCAGAAGAAAAACACTAGTGTCAAGTCTAGTGAGGTTTTATCTCAAGCAATACCCTTGCCCGTTAATACTAAATGTGATCCTATAGTTGGTAAAGAAGAAGATCACTTGGTAAGTGACTATGAACAAGAATTTGGTGAAAAAGAATATGAAGGTGTTGAGTATGAGGTTAATTTGGAAGGATAACTACCTGCTGCATTAGATGAACTTAAAAGGTTTAAACAAGAAAATCAGAAACTTAAGGTACAACTTCAAAAGAGTATTGATAATAATCGGGCATTAAACCAAAACTATGATAAATCTAAAAAGATTATTGAATTTCTGAAAGGTCAAATGGTTGATAGAAAAAGGACTGAAGAGGAACTAGAATTCAAGTTAAAAGACAAGGATGAAGTGTGTAATAAACTAGAAAATGAGATTGCCTCTTTAAAGAAATGTTCAAACAATGATTCCTTGTTAAAAGAACTAACTCTTAAAGATGATATGATTATTAGTCAAAAAAATGAAATTGAAGAATGTAAGAGGATAGTAGATGTTGTAAGATCTAATTTGGAGGTAAAAAAGATTGAATGTCTAAAACTTGAAGAAGTAGTTACATTAAGAAAAGAGCTTGAAAGTGTCAAGGTTCAATTAGATAAAAGTTAGAAATTTGATCATAGCACTAATTTTTTGAATGAGATTGGCAGAAAAAAGCATTCTAAGGATCCTATAGGAGTGGGATATGAAAAAGGCCAAAGTTCAAGAGTTCAAGATGAGTCTCAACATGAAATAGTCTTTGCAACAAAAGATGGATAGAGTTTCAAGGTTAGGCAGACTCCTAAGAAGAAAATAGACTTGAACAATCTTACTATAGAAACAGAAAGAAAAGTTGTTAACAGATTCACAAGTTTCTCATCTATCAGGAAATGTTAATCAACAAGGTATAGTTATTCCCAATTCCATGGTTACTACTATTCATATCATGTTGATGGACATAGGGCTAGAGATTGTGAAATATATGTCAAAAATAATTATAGTTCGTCAAATCAGAATAGTTATTGTCACAAATCTGGTCATGTAGCAACTAACTGTTGGTGGAATGATACGAATGGTAATGAAAGTTCTTACAGAATGCCTAGAAGAAGTTATCGTTCTTTTGGCTCAGATCATAATGTCATATGTTTTAGATGTAATTGTCTTGGACATAGAGCTCAATTTTGTAGAAATCATTTGATGAGATCATCTAGACATAATAAAAGGACAAATATCTTAACCAAGCAACAACAGGTTTGGAGAAGAAAGCTAGAAAAGGAGAAGGGAGGACTTAGACTTGTGCATGATGCACAAGGATCATTTCTTAGCATTTAATGATTGTTTGGCTTTAGGGGGAGTAATCCAAAGTTCTATATTCTATCCCCAAGGAGTTTTTAGAATGTAATGGAACAAGTAGTTTTTGAAGTTTTGGTGTTTGCTTCATGGACTGTGTGTGATAGGTTTGAAAGAACAATGGTATATCTGTGGTCAGCAATATTTTATAACAAAGAAGTTGGATTGTGTTTGACATGAGATATTTTTTTCTCTTCTACAGATAGTTTATAGAAGCATTACTAGATTGGCTTGCAAATGCTACTTTCTCTGTGATTATTGTTGCAATTGTTTGATGACTTTTTAGTACATGACTGAAAGCATACATGATAGTATTCTTCATGATTCTCATGCAAATATTCATGTCATAAATGGATCTCAGAGTATCAAGGATGCCATTATGTTTTAGCAAGAAAATTGTGGAACAAGTGTTGTGATGTGTGTAGCAATCAGCATAACAGTAGCTTTATGATTTTTATTGGTAACAGGATCATAACAGGAACAAGTGTGAAGGTGTTGGCTAACTTGGTTGATGTTCTCAATAAGTTGCATACCTAGTAGATTTTTTATGATAATTTCAAATTTGAATGTAAAGGGACACAATTTTTTTGATGCATATCATAAGCAACTCAGAATTTCCTTTAGCAAGATGGAATTTGAATTTGTGTATAAAGCTTGGTATGCAGTGGGTGATCTATGAACTTGAGGTGTCAATATTTTTTCATGGTTTCAATGTTTGATGTTATGAAACTACATAATGGAAATGGAGATGTGTGTGTGTGAGGCACACAAGTGTTGAAGAGGAGATACCTTGCATTGGAGCTAGTCTACACTGTATTTAGGTTTATGATAATAAGATAGATATACTTATTATGTTTAACAGTATAATTTCATTGAAGTCAATAATGCTATGTCTAATCATTTTAAGTGCTTTCCTAAGTCTATCTTTCAAAGATTTGTGATTTGGTAAGAAATATTTAATG
Source organism: Sequoia sempervirens (assembly GCA_007258455.2). NCBI lineage: Eukaryota > Viridiplantae > Streptophyta > Pinopsida > Cupressales > Cupressaceae > Sequoia > Sequoia sempervirens. The sequence continues at coordinate 843,892,286 of VDFB02281492.1, read as the reverse complement.
AAATTCTATGAAGTCAGTGAAGTGTTATGTTGAAGTTTTATTGCATAAAAATGGCCAATGAACTGTTTGAAGTCTGAATTGAAGTAATGATAAAGGCAGTTAGTTGAAAGACATTAACAGTGAATGTTGCTTGACAAATATTGGTTGTTTGGAGTTTTATTATGACTTGAAACTTGTATGCAGATGTGATGTGGACTGTGTGATACAGATTTGACTACTTTATTTCATTTTATGGAAATGTACAATGAGTTAATGAATCAAACATACAGAGTCACTGATTGAAGAATTTGCACATTTGCAATAAGCTTGAGGAAAGAAATGGTGACTCACAACTCATTGTTAATTGGACCACTAAATATGTGCTCAGAAAGGAATATTTGTACCAATGTTTATGTGAAGCTTCTTTGTAGGGGCATCTTGGTTCTATGGTTGCTCACTTATCTATTTTCATTTGTTGCTCTATTTGTGTTTGCAGTAGGATTCATTGGTTATTTGGCTTTCAGATGTTTATCATGATTGTTTGTCTTTGATGAAAACACTGGCTTTGATGACACATTTATGATCTGAGTGGAACATACTATTTACAGTTGGTTCACATGATTCATGGCAAGCACTTAATTTCAGTTGTTTTCAGTTTTTATTTGTTGGTACTGATGTTTTCCATATGTTCATTATAGCAGGATGTGTTTTTTTTAGGGCATGCATTTGCTTCAGGATATATATTTTATTTTAGATATATGGCATGGTTATTGAGGATTTGATAAATTGGATCACATTGCATTGATATTCTTTGCTATTCTTCCTTTGTCCTTGTGACAAAAAGGGGGAGAAAATGATGGTTCAATGATTGGTTTTGTCACCTAATTTTTAGATTTCAGCTGAAATCAAGTAACTTAGCTTTTGCTCTTTTCAGATTATTTAAACATTTAAAATGTGAACCATTAAACTACTAGTTTCAATATGCATGAAAGAGTGATGGTCAGATGAAGTGGATTACATTTTTTCATTTCAATGTTGTATTACAACAAATGAGAAAGAGAACCATAGATATACAAATGTAGTCTTTTATTGATAGTCTTGAAATATACATGTCCCTCACAAGCCAAGGGACTAACTCTCTTATTCAATGAACATATGAAGCAATTCATACATGAATAAGTAAAAGAAAGAGAAAATGTGCATGTAAGAATGGAACCAGTCATTGCCTATGAATGACTGGTTACAAGTTGCCCTGCTACTACCCCGAACCGCTTGTGTCCCTCCTAGCTCCATAGCGCTACTTACCCTGCATCTGAAGAAAACATGGTGTTAGAACGAGGCTCTAAGCAATGAATGAGTCAATCCTTGCATACACACCTACCTGTGCATGTATAAATTGATCCATAAATGCATTAGACAAAAGAGCATCCAATGAATACATTTATTTTCTAACTGTTTGCTTCATGTGAAGATTTAGGACAAGTCTGATTATTGTTTCATTATCAGATCAAATGCAACATGTGGGGTAAATGTGGCTCCCACTAGGGTAGAGCTCAGTGTGCTTTGAAAGAAAAGGAAATTGAGCAACTTGATCAAATATTTATCTCTTATTAATGCATTAAATCAATATGGAATCATACTAGTTGATCAACTTTCATTATCAGATTCAAAAGATGCAACATACTGTGTTGATATGTCTTTCAATCTTCTTAAGTGGACCCTTGATCCATTTTATAAAAGAAAGTGATTTTAGAGATGCATCAAGTTCAATTATGCATCAAGTGTCTTCATAGATGCATCAAGTTCAATTATGCATCTATTTAATAATGAGGAAGCATTTCAAATTGTTGTCAAGCCCCTCTCACCACAACCCTATTGGGAAGTCACTCATCACATAGGAAAGTGAGCTGTTAGGTCACCCACATACGTGACAGGTGGTTGTCAAATAAGGTTAGAATGAGGAGACTGTGAATTTGTTATACATAACAGAGAAAAGAACAATGGCTGAATCAATGTCATGCTACAAGTGAATCATAAACAACAGTGTTCATAAGGGGATGCTACAAGATAGCCATGAAGGTAGGGACAACAATAATGAATGAGGCAAACAAGTGGCCACGTCACATTCTATCCATGATTTTGGAAGGAAAAGCACATCAAGGCAAAGACATTCAAGAAACATCAACTCTAGTTGACACAGATATGTCCATACTGTGAATATGCCATTGTAGGAAGTTATGACAGCAACGGAACCCTCATATGATGTGATCATTTCCAATTGGACAATCATATACATTGGCAGGATCAATGTTGGGTAAAAATGCATGAAAAGGCAGTGAAGACAAGTTACAAATGACAATCAAGTAGTGATGATTCAAGGAGATACCAATCATAGTGATCTTTTCATGATGACAAGGATGCAGTGAAAAGAGTGTCCCATTTTGGGGGTTTGGATCAAAAACTTAAGCTTCCTTCAATGTTTTGCAAGAGGAGACTCCTTTTAAGGTTTCTCTTGTATAGTCACTAGCCTTATATTCACAACTCATGCACAAAAAGCATCAGTGGAGTTTTATCACTGCAATATCTAGTGAATGTGTTGAAGTCACTATTTAAATGAACCAATGCCTATGCATGCCAAATCTCTAGAAACACAGAAGCAACTAAGGGAGAAACGAAGGCTTTTAGAAAGTAGGGAAGAGTGACTTGTTTTTTTTGTTCCTTGGATATGAGTTTGAAAGAACTTAGATATGGAGAATAACAATCTTCCAAAAATAGATGACAACTTCAGTGCAACACAGGTTTGTGAGACCAATAATATTTTGGAAGTGTTGACAATAAATCTCAACTTAGGACAACAATCATGAATACATGTTACATGGAAGACATATTTGGGAGACAGTTTTCAACATTCTAGCAGTCCTAACATCAAAGTCTGATAGCAAGATCATAAACCTATGATAACAAAGGAAAGTCTACAGTGATAGAAACAAGGAAAACTCAAGAGAGTTGACAATCCATACCCGCAAAGTCATAAAGCAAAATGAATGATCACATGATGAGATCATCCAGTGAAGACAATGATGGTATTTCTTGTAAGGGATTTAAAGGAGAAGATCATAAAGCACATTCACAAGGACCACCAAATTCATGATTTCAAGGAGGATTCAAAGGGATAGTTCATTATTTTCATAGGGGTTGAATATGTGCATTGACAAGCCATCATGAAGAGACAGGACCCAAACTATAGTCCACAGTGGTGGGGAGCAAGAGAGCAGTATATAGGTGGTTTTCTCCTTAGATCACAAAGGTATGGGAAGCACAGTGATAGGATAATTCAATTAAGGTAGTTTATAGTCAGCATCATATCTGAGACAGTGACATGAAATGTGTAAGCCTAAGAACAATAACCTTGGAGTTAATCGGAGGATCAATTCAATAGAATTTTGAAGCCCTTTCAAAAGCTTTAAACTACATAGGAAGATGGTGATACATGCAAGTATCTGAGGTGTAGGAAGAACATGGAAACATTGGTAATGCATTACTTCATCTATATAAGCAAAATGAACAACTTTTTAGCATAATTTTTGAACTTGAGAGCCAACAAAATGAATATCAACAAACTGAAAAGGAAAATGTAGAGATTATAAAGGGGAACATTCTATAGTAATGAAGAATCTGGTTGCTCATTAAATTTTTTGAAGTCCTCCTAAATCATGTTCAAGAATCAAAAATAGCTTTTTCAGAAGAGGTTATGCAAAAATTTTGAAATCATTGGATACAGTTTCGAGTAAAGCCAAGGAACTTGTATAAAATATGGTCCAACATGCAACAGTGTCAAGGCACTATTAAAAAATTTGATGCAAGTTTCACAATGTTCCACTTCCTGAGCTCAAAAAGACCTTATTCTATACTCCATTACTGATGCCAAGCAAATGAGGATACCATGTACCTAGATGTCTAAACAACAGAAAGGTGAAGGAATTTACTAAATCATATGCATTTTGTAACAAGTATGAACCTATCAAAGAAAACATGGAAAAACCACCTGGGTTTGCTGCAAATCTGTGAAGGAAAATGACAGTATGATAAAATGCTATAGGAGCTAAATAATGGAAAGATATTCAGGTGTGTTTGATAGGCTGTGGTCAAAATGACCTTTTTTTTGAAAAATTTAGAAAACCCACCTGGGAGTTAAGGTCTAAAACAACATTGTTACAGAGTTCAAAATATAAAGTTCACTTACAGACCCATTTGCAATTTATACTAGAAAATTTTGAGTTTTTTTCATGAAATCAGAATAACCCATCTAGGCTCTATCAAAATTTGCAAATACAATGAAAAATGGAAAGGAAACCTTCTGGGTTGAAATAGAAATACAACAATGTGATAAATCCATTTTTTTCCTTACTGGGCACGACCAAAGGCATGTTTCTCTGTACCAAGTCAATAACCCACTTGGGGTTCAAGAAAAATCAAACACAGAATCTTTCAAAGGCATTTGAAAACTTCTTAAGAGAAAATTAGAAGCATGGTACCAAATCTCACTATGTTACAAGTCGTGGTTGAGAGATGGCCTTTTTTCTACAGAACAAGGAACCCAGTTGGGTTATTTTTACACATTGCAAAAAGTTGGAGTTTTGAAGGAAAAAACCATCTATTCTTTCTATGGCCACAGCCAAAGGGTGTATTTTTTCATGAAACAACTGGTAAACAAAATGGAGTGTCTTTTTTAAGCAACAAAAAGGAAACAAGCTTCCACCCTTTATTCTCAAGGAGGAAACAAAGCACGAGGTCTTTATTGCTCAAATTCAGAAAAATGGAGCCTATTGAATGTTTACTTGAAGCTTGCTCATACAATCTCCGCATTTTGGCAAGATTTTTGTTGCACAGTGAGCTTCATACAAGCTTTTCAGCTTTCATGGCAGCTATCAAAAGAGGAAAGCAACAACAAAAAAACAAGTTCATGAAGAAAATCCATCAAAGTCTGTTCATGGCCGTGGCCTGTAAGTCAAGAAGTGGCATGTAAGTCAAAAGATATGAGCTTATGTCAAGCAAAAATGTTTACCTGAGATCTCGTGATGTTTTCATGAAGAGAAATGTCAAAAAATGACTAAGAACCCGTGAGAAGACATCATTTTTCCTGTGTTCTCCAAACCCTCATGGCAGCAGAGCGACATCCTCCAGATTCTTCGAAGACCAAATGATGATTTTTTTTCATCATTTTGGGTATTATGTTAGGGTTTGACCCTCTTCTTGCATTTCGATGGGATATTTTATCCTTTCTTTTAAAATCAACACATGAAATGTGGTGGGGCGAAAACTTGTATTCCCCCTTAGGCATTTCATGCCTTATAAACTTTCCCACTTAAAAAGCTTTGCTAAGTCTTCACTATGTCATGTGTTATCACTTAGGCATTTTATGCCTTAGGGATTTCTTCCCTTATTTGATTTATGCTGAAGTGTGTATTGACAATGTGTTTCCATGACACCCTTAAGTGATGCCTTGTCTTGCCAACATCATGTGACTTGGAATGTTCTTTCCAAGAGTCTTGGAGGTCGGCCTTATTAGCCAAGTAATATTGATACTATGTGCCTTTGCAAACCATGTGATTATGACATGTGTGGGAAGAATGCAAAATATGGGTGGTAAGTTGATAGTCAAAGTGCCTTTGAAGCTTTTGAAAGCTTTTGCCATAGCATTTGATGTTACATTTTATTCCATATCTAAAAATATCATGTAAGTGATTTTAAAATCACTTTTATTATGCCTTTTAATGCTAATGTAACACAGAAAAATGGTGGGCCACTTTTGATTTGAGCCTAATTGTAAAGTGATTTGTTAATTGATGTTTTATAAATCACTTAACAAGATCACTATATTTAATGCTTGAAAAGCCATGTGTTTTTAGAAACACACATATTGCATGATGGGGAATGTGGTCAAATGTTGAAATAGGACCAATGATGATTTGCAGAGGTGTGGGAAGTGTGTGATGTTGTTTGGACTATTTTTAGTGGGAATGAGGCCAGCTGGAGATATTTTTGTTACACTTTTGGGATGGCTATTGGCTTAGCTTGTTTTTTCTCCATGTAGAAGGCATTTTAGAGACTTCTAGAAGGTTCTTTTGGGGCCATTTTTGTTTTATCCGAGGAGAATATTCTAAAGAACATGTGTTGGAGGTTTTGATGGGTGTTGGTTAAGTATGTTCATTTTTTGAACATTTTAGGGGTTCTTTCTTTTTTAGCAGGAGGATAGCTACTCTCTTGGAGTTATTTTTCATGAAGCTACATTGTAACTCATACAGACCTAATATACAGTAAGAACTTTGATTTAGTAGATTGGAGCATTGTTACCTTTTCTCTTCATGTTTTGTGGTGTGTTATTAATGGTTGATTAGTCTGTTTTGTGAAAAGTCATTTTCCTTACAACTTGTCCCATGTTTCATGCATCCATTTGATAGAAAGTGTATGTTTACAGGTTATAAACTATGTTGTTTAGTAGTGTTATTGATTGTGAAATCTGTTTTTTTCCTTTTAAGAACACTGTTATAGACCTCTTTATAAATTATTGATGTGAACTGCATTGGATAGGGAATTGTGTGAGTTAGCTTTGAAATATTAATTTGAGTGTGCAAGGCTATTAGCAGGTCTAGGTTGTTTTGGTGTATCACCTTAGTTTATTTTCAATATCAATTTTAGTTTATGCAAACTCTTACCCTTATCTCAGAAGATCAAGTAGTTAGGTGGCATCAAAAGGGGAAGAAAACCCTTATCATTGGAGGTCTGCTTTCAAATAGGTTACCCACAACCTGAAAGCAGTCCAATGTTAGTCCAAATCTATTGAGTGCAATTAGAAAAGCTTAGCAAATAGGGTGCAGATTTGGTGTCCTAACAGTTCAAATGGCTAAATTTTTTCCATCAAGGACAAAGAGGGAGTTTGTTGGATTTCTATTTTTTATTGTGATTTTTTTTCCTTGATGTCCAAACAGGCATTGGTGATATTGATATTGACCACAGTTGATGTATGTGGTCTCAGATTTCAGCTTTTGGTACTTATTGATTGGCTTGGGTAATACATGATACACAGATGGTCTACATTGTTTTATTGGTTGTGGTTATGCATTTGTTGGTTGGTTTACACCTAATGATATCTTCAGTGGCTTGTTCAGTTGTATTTATAATGATCTCGGTTCAGTTTGGATACTCTTGCATTATTCATTTTTTTGTTAGTCCATCAGTTTTTGTTACTTTGATTGGACTAATTCAGTACTTTGTGGACAGTGCTTTGGATACCTTCAGTTTTGTTTTGTGGTGTTGATCATGTTGGATTCATGTGCAGAGGATATATATCACATGGGGTTATTCTTTCATACAAGTTGTTTGGCATGTTTAGATTTCATTGATTACATGGCATTGATAAGGCATACATAGATGAAGGTAATGTTGAAATCCAGTTATGTGATTTGTTTATATTCACAAGGTATTTAAAAAGATGTGCTTCACCTTGTGTGAATTTTTCTAGCACACATTCTTATACATCTTGATTGATACACAAAGGTGAATACTTGTACTTTGGCTTAGCATTGGTCTTCACAAATACTTGTCTTTATTATAGATCGATCCCTTCACATTTTGCATATGATATTAAATTATCATCAAGCTAAATGTTTATTTGGCAACAATGTTTAAAGTGATATTGTATCGGGCTTTTTTTATGTATAACATGGCAATGACATTGTATTGAATCTCACATAGCATGGTATCAGGCTTCTTTTGTTTCACATGGTTTGTTATTGTGACATTGGGTTCATTGATTCATTACGTGGAATTTACACTTGATGAATTGTCGGTCAAAATACATTATGGCTTTGTATGGTAAACAGATCACGTGGACAGTGACTCATGTATCGACAACAATAATTATAGACACCTAAATTTGGACACTTAATTTATCCAAATTTATCCCTTTTCATCTAAACATTCCCTTATCCGCATTAATTAAGTAATATCACTATTATTTAATTAATACCTCTAAAATTCTTCTAATCCCTAAGGTATCTAGTTAAATCATTAAATACCTCCCCCCTTTCATCAAATGAATTAAATAAATATAACATTTATTTAATTCCTCATATGTGACATCCTCCATCATTTTTTATCTAATTTTAATTCATCTTCTAATCTCATCATTAGGGATGTGCACATGCCTAATCCTTGATTAGGATGTGTCACATCCTCCAACTTTTGCAAAGTTGGCCTCTAATCTCTCTTAGCCACCTAACTCTCCTCTAATCCTTCATTAACTAACATAATCAACCTCTCAAGGAATTTTTAATTCCTTTTATCATTCCAAGAATATTAAATTCATTTTTACTCTTCCCCATGTGATCTTTGACTTGTCACATCAAGCCACATGTGAACTCTTTCAATCTCCCACTTGCCTCTAATATGTCATTAAGTTGTCTAATCAAGTACTTGCACAACCTTAATCACTTAATTATGTCAACCTAATCTACATGTCATGTGTCCTAAATCAACCCTATTAAATGTTTTCTCCTTTTGGAGAAGGCACTCCATTCCACATGTGAATTTTTAATTCACATTTAATCCCCCAATGCACCCCAAATAATTTTAAATTCTTTCTCTCATCCCCATGTGGATATTTGAGTAATTTTTAATTCCTCACATGTCCTCTCACCCACATGGGGACAAGGACCTCCTTTATGAGGAGATCTTGTCCAAATCCCAAGGTACTATGTAGTACTTCCATGTCATGTATTCTCCTTCCAACTCATTTACACATCTTTTTCACGCCACTTCACATGCCACATGTCAAGATGTGAGGGGCTTATGAGTTCTCAACTCACCATAGCCCTACATCTTGGCCATGTTGGTTTAATCTCAACCGTCCATTTCTCTAGAAAATCTAAAATTCTCTATAAATACCCCCGCTTTTCTCTCATTTTGAGGGGAGATCTTTATGCTAGCTAAACTCTTGCAAAAAAAAATTTTGAGCCATACTTAGCCAAATACATGCATTTGCATCCATTATCATCTATTTTCCATTCATTTTGCATCCCACACTTGCATCTCTTGCCATCAAAGGAGCATACACAAGATCAAAAATCAAGGGCCAACCAAAGGATCAATTCAAGACAAGGTAAATCAACTCCATTTGTTATCTTTGCTTTGTTTTGAATTCAACTAGGCCAATCTTGAGGTGTAGGGTGTTTATACTTGTTTGCACTCTTTTGTTTGTTTCTCGTATTCCAACACATATTTTTTCCCTATGACAATAATAAAGGTATTATTTGAAATATTTGTATCACACAGACTTCAAATGATTACAAATTGAAGTGAAGTTATTGAAAGCTTTCATAGCAAAGAAGATAGGGAAAAATCATTGTCATTTTTGTATTTTTTTCTCTGAAGACAAACCCTAGCCGCAATGCATGTTTACAGTGATAGTTGTTGAATTTTTCAGTGATGGTTTTTTGATCGAGCCAGTAGTATGATGGACAGTGTAGAAAGAAGAATGGTTGACTTGCAACTAAAAGCGGAAGTAAAGAAGGAAAATTTTGTGAGATTTGTTTTTAGTTTTTGGCCATCATAGTAAGGTAATATTTGCATAATCTTTTAGTTCTTCGAAGTAAATGTTGATAAGTTTTTCCTTCATCGAAAGTGAAAAGGTAAAATAATTTCAGTTGCATTTGTTTATGATTCAGTCACTTTGAAATGAGAATAGATAGTTTTTGTTCAAATGCATTTTTCGTTTTTGACAAACCCTAGTTAACTCAAGGGTTTCAAAAATTTTGGAATAAAGGGTTTGCAAAATGTGAATAAGGTTTTAATATTCCAGTCTATAAAAGCATCGTATTTTCATCCATTGCAATGTTACAGGGGTTGAAATGAAATAACTAAGTTTTTGTGAAAAATAATAAGGGTTTCTGACAAAAATATTCTTGTATTCAAAAGAGATAGATGCAAGCTTAAATTGTTTGATTTCTCTGGTTCAAAAACAGAGATAGCATTCAAAATTTTAGTGTGATTATCTTGGTACTATCATATTTAGTATATATTATAATGTGAATTATTGTATATCTTTTATATGTACTCTATTGAGATTTTGTAATTGAAAAAATAATGCAGTTATAAGGTCCTAACAGTTTGCATGGTTATTGAGAAACTTTGTAAAGGAGTTGGTGCTTCTACTAAAGTTGGTGCTTCAAAATTTCGGTGGAGTTGGTGCTCCTAAACTATACAGAGTCAGTTCTCTTGTAATATTGGAGTTGGTACTCCTGATTGATTTGGTGCTCTAAATAATAAATTGAATTATTTGAGTGGTTTTTTATACCCCAAGAGGGTTTTTCCACTCAGGAAAACAATGTGTCATGTGTTGAAATTTGTGCAATTGTATTTTAGCTCATGTGCTTAATTGTTTAATTTTTCATTTTGTCATATGTCAAAAGAATTTTATGCAATGATCTTATACATGTTTAATGTTTCATTCTGAAAGGATTCAAAGTATACAGTTCAGTCTGTCATGAATGTATGTTGTTCGACCTGTTATAAAAGAATGTTCAATCTGTCATAAAGTGCATAGAATCTTGTGAATCTAAAGCATTATACAAAGAATTGTTCAATCACTTTTATATGAACAATTTATATTATGCTTTGAAAATGGTTGTCACTCAAAAACAATCATTTTGTTTAAAAGTTCTTTGATGTGTTGAAGTTCACTTAGTTGTTTTCAAAGTCATCATTCATTTTGCATTTCAAGATTTAAAAATAAAATTTGCACATTACTCCGATTCACCCCCCCTCTCAGAGTAATTCATCTTCCAACAGATAGATGTGAGATTGATGCGAGTAATGTGTGTGATACAAAATTGAGTAGAGTAGTGTGAACTTCATGTTAGGGTTCCTAAAGGTAGTGAGCTAAAGGCATCCAAAATATTTCATGTGAGACTGTGAAAGTGTGCGAGCAATTTTGGTGGACTCCTTGTTGCATTGAGAAGTGTTTTCTCTATGTAATATTCTTCTTCTATCTTCTACTAGTACAAAAACAACAATATATGACTAAATAAACTACTAAAAATTGCATATAAATGACTAATTTCGGTCATGTGACCATTAGTAGTTTATTGTCAGTCATTTCTAACACGACCAAATTTATGACTAAACTATTTTAGTCATTGATTTGGTCATTGATTTAGTCATTAATTTAGTCATTAATTTATTCATTGATTGTTGTTAACTGGTCATTTATTTAGTCAAGGTAGTGATTTATTTAGTCATATATTTAGTCATTGATTGTTGTTAACTAGTCATTAATTTAGTCATTACTTTAGTCATATATTTAGTTATTACTTTAGTCATATATTTGGAGAATGCTCTTACAATAACTAGTCTATGAAATTGCAAACCAAGAGAAAATTTTGTTGTGATTGAAAGATATAAAATTTTAAAGCTCTTATGTTATTAAAATTCAACAAATTTGGGATTGAAACAACATTGGAAAATAATTCTATTTATATTCAAACTATATATAAAATATGTTACAAAAAACTCTATACATATAGTTTTGAATACAAAATCTTTTGTAGTATGCAAACTGATGATTTATTATACTTTTAAAATTGACAAAAAACTAAAATTAAATGGTGTGAATGCATGTCTTCACTGATGCCATTGTTGCACATGAGATGGGTTGTAAATGCATCTAGTAAGACACTGGTTTTGCATTTTCTCCTTGCTCTGTACCTATCCACAATAAAAAAATAAACATATTAGTAGGTAGCATAAACAACGAATATTTTAAAAGCATATACCCATAAGCATTAAAGTAAGTCTAATAAATAAAAATGCATAGAATTAATGATATTACAAAAGAAATGCATTTTCAAAAGAATTAATATCAGAGCAATATCCCATGAATGTTTTGAATCCTCCATCCCTCCATCTTCCCCACTTGAAGAATCCCACCAAACTCCATTATCATGCCTCCCGCACACAATTAGTCATGCCAAGAGCCTAATCCAAAGCATTCCAACATATTCCCTTCTTCAGATCAAGATACTACCATCCTATCTAGTCCACCTCAAGATCACAGTCCCCCATCCATTCCATTCCATGATCCCCTTGTCATTCAAGATTCTACTGCTCCATCTCCATCTCCATCGCATGATCCCGCTACCACAAATCCAGATCCTATCATATCCCCTAATCCCTCTCCTGATACCACCCATCCAAATGTTGTTATCACATCATCTCCCTCTCATGATCCCCATCATCGCCTAAAATTACTATCCCCACATTGCTTGCATATCCCCTTGGTACTCTCACATTCTTCCATTGTGGCCTCCTTGCAGAAGAAAAACATAGTGTATATACCACCCATTATCCTCCACCTAATAATGGACTGGCATCATGTTTTTCAGAATAACACAAATCCTATCATGGATTTCATGCTCAAGAAAATGAACTATCAAGGAAAAGGTCTAGGCCTTCATGAGCAAGGTATTTTAGAGCCCATCCAAGTCAAAGAAAAAATTTGCATGCAAGGTCTTGGACCTATTTCCCAAGACTCACAATCTAAAGATGTTGGTACAACCTCTAGACGTCCTCAACGAGCCTCTTCCAAAATAAATATAGGCTCTTCCCACCGCTCCACCAGATCATATGCTTCCATCCCTCCACCTTCATCATATCACCTCAAAACAATCATCCATATTCCTCATTCATTTGCTCCATCCATTTTGGGTCCTTACATCCCTCCATCCACCATCTCCCATCCTTCATCTACTCCATCAATCTTGGGTTCTTATGTCCCTCCACCCACTCTGTCGGCTTTGGGTATGTATATCCCAAAATCACCTCCTCCATCTCATCCTTTCATCCATCCAACACCTATCCATGTCATCCATCCTAAAATCCCTCTCGTATATCCCCTAATCAGGATCAACAAAGGCACATACCTACACATTCTCCATCTACACACAATCCTCATAATCCTACCTTCATCGCTCCACATCACCCATATCCTCGCACCCATCCCATTTCTATCAAAATCACTTTGGGTGTTAAAGCAAGAATGCATCAATCTAAACATCCACATGAATCGAAAGCTTCCCATGTCCCCTCTAAAAGACATGGTAAAGAACAAGTAAATAAAATCCAAAATCAAAATCAAACCCATCAGCAACAAAGGCCCACTAAAGCAAAAATAAAAACCATGTGGATCCCAAAGAAAAAAGATGCAATGCCTTCAAATGAAAAATCTATAAGAACGTCCAAATTTGCTCATCCAAAAGCTAATAATTTTCATCCACCCTCTCCTAAATTTGTTTTGGGTCCCTATGTCCCAAAATTCACTATTCCATCTCCTCCATTATCCCCACATTCTCCATCCATTAATCATCTTATCTTTTCACATCCACCACCACATGTGCCAATGTTGGTCCTGAACACATCTCCCCATCATTCCATCCATACACTTTCCAACATCCCACCCATTATCCCACGTATCTCCCCTCTCAAATCCATCTAATTCATCCTCCTGCATAATCCATTTATCCTCATAAGATTGTATCAATGTCCTATAGTCACTTCGAATATGGGCTCTTAACACCTTGTATGGAACTTAATGCTTGAGTCCTTCATCCATCTCCTTATCACATGTCTTCTAAATCCACTTATTTTCCCCCCTATCCTTATCCATCTCCCTCTGCATGCTATCCAAAAAGTCAAGAAAATCTAAAAATATTAAAAAATCAAAAAAACCAAAAAAAAAAAGAGTAAAGAGAAATAATCCATCCAATGGTGAAAAGTTGGCAAACAAGCACCTTGGATAAGTACCATGATGAAAACCTAGCAACAGGTGTCATGCGTAAATCCCCATCTGCACTTGGGTGTAGCTTCCTGATATGCATTCCCTCCATCCGCTATGCTTCCTGCTATGCTTCCAACTATCCACCTGTCTTCCTCCTATACATCATTTTCATTCATCCCCTCCATCCTACCTATCTTACACATCTTACTTGGCATATCTCATTTATCCCAATCCTTCCATCCTCCTTGTGATCTTGATAACGATAGGGGAAAACATATAAACATGCTTTGGACACCTCTTAGCATACATTCCCCTCATCCGCACACTATCCTACTCCTCATTCACACTCATCTACCTTCCTTATCCACCTGTCATGTTACCCTCAATCTCCTTTCCTTATCCATGCATCCTATCATCATCCATCTCACTCCTTTATTTGCCTATCCTTCTCTATTGCATCCTTCATGCCTCCTCTCACATGGCATATCTAGAGTGGGGGCATCTATATTCCTTTGTGATATAGTCCTTGGAGACATCATTCATTCCATCAGAGCAATCCCTTCAATTTCCCTATCCTCATCTCCTTATCATTATATCCATCTCCCCATCCTTATCTTTTATCCCTCCAAACAATCCTTATATCCATCTCCCCGTCCTTATCTTCCTATCCTTCCATCATAGCATCCCTTTTCATATATCCATCTGGTAACCTTTTCCTCATCCAAATCCTTATCCCTCTATCCAATCCATCCAAACAATCATTTTCCTCCCCCCATCCTCTATCCTCATCCCATCTCATAATCCCTTGTCATTGGTCTCTAGCTATAGGCTACTCCCCACACAATCCAATGCCATTTATCTTATCGTCATCACTTCTACTTCTTTTGCACATCTTTTCAATCTCCTATCCTTTCTCATCATTCATCTATCCATCTTGTCATCCTCCCACTTCATCTTTACTGATTTGGATAACTATCACATCTCTAAGCTTTGTGTAGCCACCATCCTCCAATTGAATTTAACAGGTCTATCATGTCCCATCATATCGGTCCAATCGTTTTATCCCTTTATCTAGGGTTATCTTATCATCCTTTATCCATTGTCTATCATTGGTCTTTGGTCGAACTACGTTTCCCCTACACTTTCACGTAGGCAAGGTCGATCATTTGATCTGCCCCCGAGGCTTTGTCTGTCTGCTCCTTTATTGTCTATCATTGGTCTTTCTTCTTTTTCCATCCTATCATCCATCGAAGTCTCCATCATGGTCTATTGTCAGCCTTTTATCGAACTACGAGGGATCTATGCTTTCATGTAGGCAAGGCTAATCTTTGATTGGCCCCCAAGCCCCTAGGTCGCTAGGATGCATCAGTCTCCTATCTTGTGTCATGTCATCGAGCTATTCCCTTATCTAGCTAGTTCTTAACAAATGAGATCCACTTGTATCAGAAAATCCAATCGATTTTGAATTTTCTGCATCATATCGATCTTTTAGCTTAGTATCCATCATCGGTCTCAACAGGATGCATCCTTCCTAATAGACCTCATCAATCCTATCTATCCCCTTGATCCTATGGCAAAGGACATTTGAAATTGATTGCGATCTTTTGATACTTTTGGCTTTTGTTTATCATTTGAGCTCCCTATCATCACTTTTCAAGGCCGCCATGATCCATCATATTATGGTGTGTTTTGATTGGTCAACATAGGGGCATATCTTGATCTTTTTATGTCTATTTTTGTCTTCTTGGTTGCCCCACGTAGTACCCACCAAGATCCTCGAGGTCTTGTGTTATGTTGGGGCATCCTTGTGTGCTTCCGGTTATCCCAATACTTGGCCCGACCAAGGTCATCATGACTTTGGGGTGTTGGGATAGCCTTCTTGTTTGTTGTTTTTGTTTCATGCATTAGACACTAATTTGTCTTGGTCCTCTATACCTTGGTGTGTCGTGTCTTCTGCTATAGCAAAAATCAGTGCTCCTAAAGATGGTAAATTGCATTTGGATTACATTTCATCTCCATCCTCTCATCTCTCAAAATCCCCCCCATCCATTCATCTTTCATCACTCTTCCCTCCCAATCTCTTGTTGCCTTTTCATCCTTTCTTACCCATCAC
Organism: Sequoia sempervirens; assembly: GCA_007258455.2. Classification (NCBI taxonomy): domain Eukaryota; kingdom Viridiplantae; phylum Streptophyta; class Pinopsida; order Cupressales; family Cupressaceae; genus Sequoia; species Sequoia sempervirens. Next base: position 843,876,363 of record VDFB02281492.1, on the reverse strand, counting down.
TTTGCATCATCTTCCTTCCTAGTCAATCCTTTCATGACTAGGGCATCTTTCCCAATCTAACCATCTTCTTATAGGTTCTATGTTTTAATATTCTTTGAAATGATGCTACTTTGTAACACCATCTCAAAGAGGGGCAAAATGTAGACACCTAAATTTGGACACTTAATTTATCCAAATTTATCCCTTTTCATCTAAACATTCCCTTATCTGCATTAATTAAGTAATATCACTATTATTTAATTAATACCTCTAAAGTTCTTCTAATCCCTAAGGTATCTAGTTAAATAATTAAATACCTTCCCCCTTTCATCAAATGAATTAAATAAATATCTTCATATTTCACATCCTCCATCATTTTTTATCTAATTCTAATTCATCTTCTAATCTCATCATTAGGGATGTGCACATGCCTAATCCTTGATTAGGATGTGTCACATCCTCCAACTTTTGCAAATTGGCCTCTATTCTCTCTTAGCCACCTAACCCTCCTCTAATCCTTCATTAACTAACATAATCAACCTCTCAAGGAATTTTTAATTCCTTTTATCCTTCCAAAGAATATTAAATTCATTTTTACTCTTCCCCATGTGATCTTTGACTTGTCACATCAAGCCACATGTGAACTCTTTCTAATCTCCCACTTGCCTCTAATATGTCATTAAGTTGTCTAATCAAGTACTTGCACAACCTTAATCACTTAATTATGTTAGCCTAATCTCCATGTCATGTGTCCTAAATCAACCCTATTAAATGTTTTCTCCTTTTGGAGAAGGCACTCCATTCCCCATGTGAATTTTTAATTCACATTTAATCCCCCAATGCACCCCAAATAATTTTAAATTCTTTCTCTCATCCCCATGTGGATATTTGAGGAATTTTTAATTCTTCACATATCCTCTCACCCACATGGGGACAAGGACCTCCTTTATGAGGAGATCTTGTCCAAATCCCAAGGTACTATGTAGTACTTCCATGCCATGTATTCTTCTTCCAACTCATTTACACATCATCTTTTTTAAGCCACTTCACATGCCACATGTCAAGATGTGACGGGCTTATGAGTTCTCAACTCACCATAGCCCTACATCTTGGCCATGTTGGTTTAATCTCAACCGTCCATTTCTCTAGAGAATCTAAAATTCTCTATAAATTATAATAAGGGCTTCTGACAAAAATATTCTTGTATTCAAAAGAGATAGATGAGAGCTTAAATTATTTGATTTCTCTGGTTCAAAAACAAAGATAGCATTCAAAAATTCAATGTGATTATCTTGGTACTGTCTTATTCAATATAGATTATAATGTGAATTATTGTATATCTTTTATATGTACTCTATTGAGATTTTGTAATTGCAAAAATAATGCAGTTATAAGGTCCTGACAATTTGCATGGTTATTGAGAAACTTTGTAAAGGAGTTGGTGCTTCTATTAAAGTTGGTGCTTCAAAATTTTGGTGGAGTTGGTGCTCCTAAACTATACAAAGTTGGTTCTCTTGTAATGTTGGAGTTGGTGCTCCTGATTGAGTTGGTGCTCTAAATAATAAAATGAATTATTCAAGTGGTTTTTATACCCCAAGAGTGTTTTTCCACTCAAGAAAACAATGTGTCATGTGTTGAAATTTGTGCAATTGTATTTCAGCTCATGTGCTTAATTGTTTATGTTTTCATTTTGTCATATGTCAAAATAATTTCATGCAATGCTCTTATACATGTTTAATGTTTCATTCTGAAAGGATTCAAAGTATACAGTTCAGTCTGTCATGAATGTATGTTGTTCGACCTGTTATAAAAGAATGTTCAATCTGTCATAAAGTGCATAGAATCTTGTGAATCTAAAGCATTATACAAAGAATTGTTCAATCACTTTTATATGAACAATTTATATTATGCTTTGAAAATGGTTGTCACTCAAAAACAATCATTCTGTTTAAAAGTTCTTTGATGTGTTGAAGTTCACTTAGTTGTTTTCAAAGTCATCATTCATTTTTCATTTCAAGATTTAAAAGTAAAATTTGCACATTACTCCGATTCACCCCCCCTCTCAGAGTAATTCATCTTCCAACAGATAGATATGAGATTGATGCGAGCAATGTGTGTGATACAAAATTGAGTAGAGCAGTGTGAACTTCATGTTAGGGCTCCTAAAGGCAGTGAGCTAAAGGCATCCAAAATATTTCATGTGAGACTGTGAAAGTGTGTGAGCAATTTTGGTGGACTCCTTGTTGCATTGAGAAGTGTTTTCTCTATGTAATATTCTTCTTCTATCTTCCACTAGTACAAAAAAACAATATATGACTAAATAAACTACTAAAAATTGCATATAAATGACTAATTTTGGTCACATGACCATTAGTAGTTTATTGTCAGTCATTTATAACACGACCAAATTTATGACTAAACTATTTTAGTCATTGATTTGGTCATCGATTTAGTCATTGATTTAGTCATGGTAGTGATTTATTTAGTCATATATTTAGTCATTGATTGTTGTTAACTAGTCATTAATTTAGTAATGGTAGTCATATATTTAGTCATTAATTTAGTCATTACTTTAGTCATATATTTAGTCATTACTTTAGTCATATATTTGGAGAATGCACTTACAATAACTAGTCTATGAAATTGCAAACCAAGAGAAAATTTTGTTGTGATTGAAAGATATAAAATTTTAAAGCTCTTGTGTTATTAAAAATTCAACAAATTTGGGATTGACACAACATTGGAAAATAATTCTATGTATATTCAAACTATATATAAAATATGTTACAAAAAACTCTATACATATAGTTTTGAATACAAAATCTTTTGTAGTATGCAAACTACTGATTTGTTATACTTTTAAAATTGAAAAAAACTAAAATTAAATGGTGTGAATGCATATCTTCACTGATTCCATTGTTGCACATGAGATGGGTTGTAAATGCATCTAGTAAGACACTGGTTTTGCATTTTCTCCTTGCTCTGTACCTATCCACAATAAAAATAAATAAACATATTACTAGGTAGCATAAACAATGAATATCTTAAAAGCATATACCCATAAGCATTAGAGTAAGTCTAATAAATAAAAATGCATACAATTAATGATATTACAAAAGAAATGCATTTGCAAAAGAATGAATATCAGAGCAATATCTTAAATATTACTAGCTTATCAGAGTAATATCTACTTGCTTTGTAGTTGTCCACAATCAGAAAATAAACATATTACTAAGTAGCAGTAAACAATGAATATCTTAAAAGCAAATACCCATAAGCATTAGAGTAAGTCTAATAAATAAAAATGCATAGAATTTTTTTTATATTGATAATAATGCATGTTACAAAGATAGTGTTGTCTTGTATTCACCTCTATAAATTGAATAGCTCCCTATAGTAGAAGTCAAATATGAAATCATTGGGAATTTATGAGATGCAACACAAACATTTATAATTCATATGGAAACAATAAAATATAGCCATGTCTTTTACAAAGAAGTCAGAGATGCTTGTTAGCTAAGTAAGCTGAAGTTGAGGATTTACCATTTAGATGATATTAACATGTAGTATTATCATAATTTTTGATAGAATTGTACAATATTATAAGTACTAAAAATAAATGCCTTTGAAATCCATTACTTTATTAATGTCATTATAGTAAAATATTTTATTGCCTCTATCAAGGTTTTCTTTTTGTGGTATTCGCTATTGTCTAATATCATCTAATGGATTATTTCCAGGTGTTGAACTTCCATGATTCAGTGATATACATATTAGCTCCCTTAAGTTATGCAACTGTGAATGGATGCTCAGATGCTATGATTGTGCTTGGAATTGTTGGAAAGGTATAAGTTGATTGTTTTTTTTTCACTTGTAGTGGCATTGTTTTTGTCATGGTTCACTTCTGAAAGGAGCACTCCAAGTCAAAGCTAGTTTTCTTTTTGGTAAGAGGCAGAATTCAAAAATCTCTTTATTTGTAACTTTTGATCTAATGATATTTCCATACACTTAATAGAGAATCAATCAAGGCTTGGATGTGTTATATCTATCTATTAATTCCTTGGGTGTATTTAAATTGAATATATATACATGATCTCCACAATTTTCTGCCAAAAGCTTATTGCATTATGACCTTATAAAAGATGGATCAGAAGAATCGAACTATTTAAGGTAGAAGATTTTATTAGAGTTTGTTGAAATTGGTGGACCTGTTGGAAAATCAAGTGTTAGATTAGAAGTTTTGTGTGGTGAATTTGTAACCTAATTCAATTTAAGAGTTACTTCTAGTAACTTTAACATACATTTTACTTAAACCTGTAATTAGCTTTGGCCACTTTATAGGATGTTTGGGTTCCTAAATATCAGGTCTAAAATGAAGGAGAAAAATAATGAAATCTAGATTTTCTGACTGGTGTTGCTATTTCTCCTTGCTTTGTTCCAACAATGGATTATGGTAGTTGAATATGTTTGTAGATTGTTTTTCAGGTAAAATTGTTTAAATATTTTTTACTTAATGTTGCTAGATTTGGTTAATGACAATATGACTTGCTTTGCTATTAGCAATGGACAGTCAGATTGGATGACAACAAATGCACCATTAAGAAGGTTGACATCAACATGATGGTTGGTATATTTGATAAACAAACATGTACATATATTTGTAATAGTTTGATAGGTTGATCAACAAATCAACATGTGCATTACTTAAATGAATATCAATTTAATAACTATGTGATAAATTAAAAAATAAAACAAGTATCAATTATCAATAGATTATGATGCAATATCAATTGAATACCAAGCAGATAAGTATTCAAGTAGAAATGCATGCAAAATACAAATGCATAGCTAAGGCACATGAACTGTTTGACAAAATGACATAGAGCAATGTCATCTCATAGAATGCAAGGTTTGTGAGATATGCACAAAATGGATTTGTTGAAAAAGGCTTAGAATTTTTCAAGCACTTGTGATTGGCAGGTGCAAACTAATTACCATGAAACTTTGCTAACATTCTGCCTACCTGCGCTAAAATGAAGTCTTTGGAACATAACATGGACATCCCTAAAACCATAAGGGATAGATGAGTTTTGCCAAAATTTGTATTTGCAACAATCCTAATAAACATGTATGCAAAATGTCAAAGCATATACAAGTCATGTGAGCAATTCTAAGCTCACTTCTAAAACTCTATACTAAATTCCTCGACCTTTCCTAGCAGTTGAAACTGTTAAACTCCTTATTTACGTACTTTATTGGTCTCAGCTGCACATAAAGCTTAAATGTTTATTAGTAAACTGACCTATTGTTATTCCAAAATTTGCAATGAAGTTGATGGGTAAGGAAAGATCATTAGTATCTTAGTTTGTATTCACTTGTTCAGTAAAATAGAAATGAAGTCCTCATGAGGAAGTTAATATACCTCCATAAGCTGAACTAACACCAGTGAATAAATTGACATAGTGAAAAAAAGACATCAGAAAATCTGCCCAACTTAAGGAAGTAATTTAAAATAAAAGGAAAAATCAGCAGAAATCTATTTGAACTATAAGAAAATCTTCACTATAAGCTGACAAATCCATGCCAACTATGACAGTAGGACCAAAAAATCAATAAGTATGAGACTCGCCCCATCATAACAATAGAAATCCAAAAACAATATTAACCCATTTGAAAACATTATGCTACTTTTGTTGAGAGATCTTGTTGAAAAAATAGAGCATTAAAAAATAAATATGTAAATTACCATGATGCACATAGGCCCCCCTACTCTTCCATGAATAAATATGAATCGCCTCTTATGATTTCTACTCTATCTATGGGTGACGACAAAGCCATTAAAACCAAGGGATGAAACCTTGAAAACCAAGAATTATGTGGTCAATGAAACTTGATTGATTCTATGTTTTTTGTTGCTTTCCCTACCGCTATTGGTTTTAGCTCCTCCAAACTCTTCCTTGCTGGTATTCACCTTTCACTTCTCCAATATGGCGAGCTGCAACTTGAAAATAAAGTTTCAAAGAGGGTTTTAGAGTATGTTCATTAAAATGAAAACTATGGCCAAGATCTTAATAATGAGTACATTTAGGTTTAAACATTACAACTTCCTTTTTCCCTTTGTGGTTAAAAATACAGGGCCCAATAAAATATGTGTAAGTTTAGGAAATGTTAAGGGTTTTATTTTCTGGTATAAATCCACTAACAATTGCTATGTTGCACCTATAAGAAGAAACTAGATAATGGAAAAAATAGAATAAAAGTAAATAAATAAATAATAATGTTTAAGGGAGGACGTGACTTCCCCACAATGTCCCTCTCAGGCGTGGCCCCTGTTGGGCACCACTGCCCTTCACAGAGGGCGTGACCCTAATGGTGTGGTTGCCCTTCACAGAGGGAGTGACCTCCCTCCCAATTTGGAGGAGCCATGTGAACTAGCAACCCCTGCTTAAATGCTTTCCCTCGTTTTAGCCTACAACACCCACTATTAGATTTTGCTCCTCCAAAATTTTCCTCGCTGGTATTCACCTTTCACTTCTCCAATTCGACAAGCTGCAGGCTAGTTTCAATGAGGGTTTTAGAGTATGTTTACTAAAATAAAATTTGCGGCCAAGATTTGATAACAACGATTAGGGTTTTGTTTTTTTGCCGCTAAAATAGATTTGAAAATGGAATCCAAAATAAATAAACTAAAATGCATAAATCTCCCCCTTATTGCATAATCAATATTATTAAAAATATATTATAATATTATATAATAAGATAATATTATATAATAATATAATATTATATAGTATAAATATTATATATTATTATTATTATTATTATATTAATATAATATTATTATAATATTATATTATATTATACTATTATATAATATTAAATACATTATAATATAAATATAATATTATAATATTAAAAGTTTATATAATAATATAATATTATATTATATTATTATATAATAATTATATAATTATAATATATATAATAATATTATATATTATTATATAATATTATATAATTATATAATAAAATATTATATTATATTATATTATTATATAATATTATATAATTATATAATAAAATATAATATTATATTATATTATTATATATTATATAATTATATAATATAATATAATATTATATAATAATATATATTAATATATATATTATATAATATTATATTATCATATATATTATATAATATTATATTATTATATATTATTAATATTATAATATTATATTAATAATATATATAATATTATATTAATATTATAATGTATTTAATATTAAGTAATAATATAATATAATATAATATAAAAATATAGTATTATATTATTAATACATATATGTATATATATATATGTATATATATGTATATATATATATATATATACATACATGTATATGTATATATATAGACATGTATATATACATACATGTATATGTATATATATATACATACATACATAAATATATACATACATTTATATATACATAAATATATATTATATATAATATTATATATATATATTATATATATATGTGTATTAATAATATAATACTATATTTTTATATTATATTAGATTAGATTATATTATTATATAATACTAAATACATTAATATAAATATAATATTATATTATATTATTATATAGTATTATATAATAAATAAATAAAAATACAATATAATATAATATTTATATTATATAATATTATGTAATATAATAATAATATAATACCATATTTTTATATTATATTATATTATTATATAATACTAAATACATTATAATATAAATATAATATTATAATATTAATAATATATATAATAATATAATATTATATAATATATATTATATATATTATATTATATAATATCATATCATATTATATTATATTATATTATATCATATTATAATATTATATATAATATATTGCATTGTAATATAATATATTATTATTATATTATATTATAATACAACCTACTCCCTCAATTTGAAATATATTTTTTAATTATCCACTTTAATCTCATATTGTCTAATTTTTATTTAATGCTCTTTGATACATTTGACATGCTAACACAGGAAAATCAAACTGGCTTCATATCATAGTTAAAAACATTAATGATTCATTAACATAATGAGTAATAAAAGTTAAAGAATGTAAATGTTAATTTTTTTTATAAAATACATGAAGGCCTTAAGACTGCACCGAGAGGCAATGCCTTCCATGCAATAGGTATTTTTGGTGCACCAAGCAACTTAGGTTGCCAAATGGCCCGCTTATGTAGGAGTCCCATGAGGGGGGCTTAAGCTCTATGGATTATGATCAAATTCGAAAGAAAAAAGAATAGAGGAGTAATAGTCTTTATTTAGTTGTGATTTTACCCGATGACCAAATTAGTCATTTATTTAGTCATTTATACTTGTGAATTGCAAAAAATTAGTAGAATTTAGTCATTTTTAGTCACGTAGTCATTTAGTTGTCAAATTCTACTAGTGTTCTTATATTCTTTCTATGGCAGTGAGCCTTTTGGACAATGTGTCCTATTTTGGCAGTGAACCCCTTTGTACCAGTTTTGCTATTACTTATATTGTGAGCTAATCCTCACTGTGGTTTTTCCCTCATTGGGTTTTCCACATAAATCTAGTGTTCTCATGTGTATGGAATTATGATTTCAAATTTTGTTATCTGCTTTTCATGTTTAATTAATCTAACAAAATAATGGTTTAATGAATGTGTGTGGATCTAAATTCTGTTGAGGGTTTTGAAGGTTTAATTTTCTACAAAGTTGATTCACACCCCCCTCTCAATTGTATTGTTCATTTCAACAAAACATTATTTGAAAGACTTAAATCAGTCCAAGAATGTGATAAACAGGGTAGATAGATCATCTCAATGATATTATATGAAATAAATTATGTTTTTATTGTAGAGAGCCTTGGGACCATCACACAAGTGTGCTATTAAAGAAAATGCAAAGTAAATTAAAAAAATTTCAACCTAGGTGAAACAACATCAAAAAATAAGATCAACATACTGAATCAAAGAGTAGTGATGGGGAAATCTCAATAAAAGAGACAAAAAAGGAGCATGGATGTGGTGGTACCATTGCTCAAATTTCTAGCTTCCAAAAAGGTGGATCATTTAAGGTTAGGGGAGTAATTTGTGGGTAGTGAATAATCACTATCATTGATACAGATGCTACTCACAATGTCATGATGAAGGGCTTGTTACTAAGAGAAGAATTAAAAATATAATATTTTCAAGAATTTAAGGTGATGGTTGTATATGGTTCAACCTTAATTGCACACACAAAATTTCCAATGTGAGAATACAACTTGGGGAGTATGAGTTGAAGGATGATCTCTATGTGGTGAGTATAGATGATACAAATGTGGTTCCAAGTATGCACTAGATGTGTACACTCGAAGAATCATCATCATGAACTTAAACACTATGGAGATGAGGTTTAAATTAGAGGGTAAGAGAATAGTGCTCAGTGGCATGTCAGATGGGGGACTAGAGTAATTTCCTTCAAAAGAATGGATAGATTAATCTGGAATGATCAGGTAGAGTGGGTAGCAAAGAGTATAATTATGCCTATATTTATAAAGCAGTAGAAAAGATATCATCATCTAGATGTTCATACTTTTCTACCCAAGCATAGAAAAGTTTTTGGTAGTATATCTCTTAGGAGGCCTCTAGAGAGAGGGATTGAGCATGTCATTGAGTTAAAGGAGGGTGCCAAACCAGTGATAAGCACACCATACAAACATCCAAAAGGGCATAAAGATGAAATTGAAAAGCTGATCAAAGAGTTTCTTAATATGGGACACATAAGAACCAACAAGAATCCTTTTACTTCCTCTATATTGTTAGTTAGGAAAAAAGATCAAACAATGAACATGCACATTGATTATAGGGCACTGAAAAAGAAAATAATAAAGAATAGGTATCCCATCCCATGCATTGATGATGTCATAGATGAGTTGCATGGTGATTTCTTCTTCTCCAAAATTGATTTTAAGGCTAGGTTATCATTGGATTTGAGTCAAAGAGGCAAATGTGGAGAATATTTCATTCAGGTTTCACTTCAATTACTTTGATTTTTTGGTGATGTCATTTGGATTAACCAATGCACCAACTACTTTCCAATCTTGTATGAATGAAGTATTCAATAACAAACTTTGGAAGTTTGTTCTTATTTTCTTTGATGATATTTTTTTATTTTTAGCAAGACTTGGTATGAACATGTGAGGCACCTTGAGGAGGTGTTGAGCATCATAGTGGAGGAATCATTGTAAGCCAATGAATCTAAGTGTGATTTCTATATGATAGAGCTTCTTTACCTTGGCTACATCATTAGCTCTAAGGGTGTTAGAGTGGATCCTAATAAGATCAAAGCAATCATAGATTGGCTACCACCCACCAATATCTCACATTTTAAGGGGTTTTTTGGGTTATACAAATTTTATAGAAGATTTTTCAAGGGCTTCTCATAGGTGGTAGCTCCACTTACAAATATGACCAAAAAGGGAGCTTTTGTTTGGTTAGATGCAACACAACAATGCTTTGATCACTTCAAACAGGTTATGTGAACTTTCTCAGTTTTAACTATTCTTGACTTCTCCAAGCCTTTTGAGTTGGAGTGTGATACTTCTTGAGAGGGGATAGGTGTTTTGTTAATGCAAGATAAGTATTTGATTTATTTTGAGATCATGAATTTAAGAGGTATTTAGAGAATTCATTCATTATATGATAAGAAGATGTTGTCCATTATGCATGCTCTATCCAAGTTTAAACCCAATCTTATGGGAGGGAAATTCATTGTCAAAATCATCCACAATAGCCTCAAGTACTTCCCGAGTTAGAAGGACATTAATGACAAACAACAAAAATAGGTGAAGGGCTTCAGGCATATGACTTTGACATTGTGTATGTCAAAAGAAAAAAAATGTTGTTGTCAATGCCCTATCCAAGAGATGTCATTTATGTGCATTACTAGAGATTATTGCTGATTAGAGAGTTAATTTCAATAGAATATGCTAAGGAATCTTGGGCTACATGTATCATTGAGGGAACCATACAAGATGATGGGTACAAGGTGACTAATGAGTTGATCTTCTATAAAGAGATAATTTACTTAGTACCTAATTTACAACTTAAGTTGAATATTTTGAGAACTTTCCATGATACACACATGGTTGGATACCTGAGTTTCTTCAAAACCTATAGGCAGATTTAGGAGAGATTCATTTGGAAAGGACTAAAAAATGAAGTCCTTAAGTATGTTAGGGTGTGTCCCTCATGCCAACAGGACAAGAATGAGCACATTTATCCAACTAGGTTATTGCAACCCTTGCCTATTCCTAATAAAATGGGGAATGTATCTCTATGGACTTCATCACCAAGCTACCAAAGGTTCAAGGCAAGGATTGTGTATATATCATCTTGGATAGAGTAACAAAATTTTCCCATTTCTTTGTCATTTTGGCCTCATATACAATAGTACAATTGGCTAACTTATTTTTCAAAGAAATATTTAGAATTAATGGGATGCCCAAAAATATAGTAAGTGACAGGGAGAACAAATTCCTAATTTTTTTTGGTATGAGATCTTCGGGTTGAGTAGGATTGAGCTCACTCCCACTATCAATTATCACCCATAGACCAATGGGAATACAAAAATAGTGAACAAGTGAGTGGAATGGTACCTCTAAAATTATATCTTAGGGTGTCATAAGGCATGGGTAAAATGGTTACACCTTGGTGAGTATTATTATAACTCCACTTACCACATGTCTATCATGATGTCACCATTCATCGAATTATATAGGTATGAAGCTCCAAGCTTCATTGATATTTTGTGGAGACAAAAGTGGTTAAGGCCAAGGATTTACTACATGAAAGTCAAGATATAATGAAATCTTTAAAGAAAACTTGCAACATGCACAAAACCAATAAAAGATGTATGCTAATCAACATTGCACATAACACAATTTTGAGGTGGGTGACATGGAATACTTGAGTTTATAGCCATACAAGCAGTCCATTCTTAAGAAGATTGAAACAAATAAGCTTAGATCATGGTTCAATGGTCTCTTTAGAATCTCCAAAAATATTAGAAAAGTGGCTTATGAGTTGGAGTTACCGGCAAGCAGTAGAGTACACAATGTGTTTCATGTATCACACCTCCAAAAGACACTTGGTCGCAATATAGTTCATTCCTTGGAGTTACCACCACTAGATGAGGAGTGGAAATTGATTTTGATTTTTGAGGCTATCATTGATATCAGGAAGTATACTATATGGAAAAGGTCTATTAAGGAATATCTAGTTAAATTGAAGAACCTACTAGTTGATGATACAACGTGGGAGAGTGAATAGATATTACAACTTCCAGAGTTGCAATTTCTTAGGCACAAACAATTTTGGGGAGAGAAGACTGTAATGCCCCCTTCCCAAGCAATTGATCATTGGTGATAGTTAGCCTATTCTTCAAGTTCCTATAGGCTAACATGGTTTGGTTAGGGGAATCCATAGATATCAAAGACCATGGTTTTCAACCATTTTGCATATTTTATGTGTTTTAGTGAGCTCAAGGATACATGAGATTCTTTTTGGCACTCTTTGGAGTGTTTTCATATACTTGGTTGATTTTACTATTTTTAGTAAGTTACCTCCTCAACATCGACTTGGCCTTTCCACGTCGATTTTCCCTTGGCATGATCAGATTTTGCATTTTAATGATTATTTGGTGAATTTTAATGGTTTGGGGAATTATTTTAAATAAAATTAATGTTATAAGTTAAATTAAATATTTAAATTAACGTTATTTTAAATTATTTAAAAGTGACTTTATAAAGTGGTGTCTAGGGGACACAACCTGGGTTTTTCAAAAAGTAAACTTAAGTTGTTTTTAAAAGTGGGATGCCTACATTGGGGACATAAAGGGTTTTTATTAAATAAAATAAATATTAAATTCCAAAATTTGGGTGTGGGAATTGGGGAGGGCATTAAAAGTGTTTTGGAGCTCATTTTGCAACTTATTCTTGAGAATTTTGGTGAAGAGATGTTGCAAGTTGAACATCATTCTTCCAAAGCTTTGTGAGGATAGGAACCTTCATAAAGGACATCCATTTCAAAAGTGAAAGATCTGTCCTGGCAGAATGCAAGTTGTTCTACACAATAAAGTTATGCATGACCTTATTGTAATGAGGATTTTCAATTTATAGAGCCCATTTTGGAGAGGTATTCATGATCAAATTTGAGAGGGGATTATCGGCATATTAGAGCAGTGTTTTTGTAGGTTTCATCCTTCATTATTTAGTCATACACATGCACCAATTATTCATACAACCTAGAGGGGGATGTGGGATTTTAGGGTTGAAACACCTAGGATTTGAGTAGGGATTTAATGGTTTTGGGGGCTCCCTAGTGTGGTAAACACTCAACAAAAAAATAGAAGATGGAGCAACAGGGTTTGGAGGAGTTTACACACACTTTTAGAGTCACTAATTTTTTCTCATAAACCATTTTCAAATTGTTTTAGCACGGTAGCAAATGAGTATATTTGTAATGCCTATTTGAGGGTGTTTTAGTAATTTGGATAATGATAAAATAATTTTTAAAGGGTTGTATAAGTTCTATGATAATTTTGAAATATATTCCAACTTGTGAATGTTTCAAACTATTTAAATTTCGAGTACATTTCATTGAAAAATATTTTTTGTTTGATATCATTATCATTATTCCTCAATACTCAAAATCCAAGTACAAACATATCAAAAGCATAACAAAAAGTAGGGTGTATATTACTTTAGTTTATATTTAGATCTCTCTTTTAGAGAGGATTTTTTCTTATATAGACTTTTCTCTTTTACTCCATTTGTGAGGAACTTTTATTTATACATGAGTACCTCATCAAGTTTTGTTACCAAAACTCACTTTTTAGTGCTTATATTTCTCCCTAAATATCACTTACAAGTGATTTTAGTGTAAAACAAGACATTACCTATCTAGTTTATATTTACCTAGTACATAGTAGTTCTATTCACACTAGTTAAAACTTAAAGTTTTTTGTCTCACAGGCACATAACACGTCCTCACAATTGTCCCAAGCAGTCTATATGTATCACACTTTGTCATGTCCTCTTTCTAAAACTAGTAAGTTTGGTTTTATTTTAGCCCATTTTATTTTCACATGGGTCAATAGTAAATCATAGGGAATATAACCTATTTAATACTTAATTTATCTTGATATTTTATATTTTATGAGACAAATAAATACTAAATATATTATATCAATAAGTGGGGTCATTGGAAATCTCCAAGATCATTTGACATTTATTTTACATTCAAATGGAGCATTGTCTTTGACAATTGCCATTCACTATTTTTGGTTAATGGTTATGGAGTGGTATTGGGATATTATTTTCAATTATTTTCCTTCCCAAGATGAGACATGTGATTTTGGGAGCTAAGTTTGGCTTGCAATGTATATAAAAATTGTAAAAAATTCCATTTATATTATTCATCTTATTCCAATTTATAATCAGAGCATTTTGTGTTCAAGTTTCATTTGTGGACAGAAACCCATAGGAGATTGCAACTAGTGGAAGGAAACACATTGATTCTTGCAATGAGAGGAAAAAAACCCTTTGGTTATTGAGGGATTTCTCTCCATTGGAGCTTCAAGTATTCACAATATAGTTTAGTTATTCAGTGTATGCATTTTGTTGTAGGTTGTAGGTGAAGGAGTGTGTACTTTGGTTGTAGTTTGATTTATAATTTTTGGTTAGAGTGTGTGCTATTGGAGCAGCTCTTTTTGATGTCAATATTTTCTTCTATATCAATTTTTATCTTTTTTAGAGGTTGTGGTTATTCATTTTCGGTTTGAATATTTTCAATGTTGTCAATGTGCATGTGTTGCAATGTGGTTGTGAGGGTTTATGGAGAGAAAATTTCAAATTATTTTTTGTGATGGTTGTTGATATTATTGTTGTTCTTTTTCAGTTCCAAATCATTTCTAGGAGCTAAAAATACTAATCTTTGTTGTGGAGAAGACTAGAGAGTTTTGATGCTTTGGTTGGAAATGTGTGTGATTTGGCATTGAGATGTGAGTTTAATGCATTGTTTTTTCCATATTTTTAATTTTTGTTGTAATGATTGTAGAAATCAATATAAAATAATAGCTTTTTTGGTTTAGTTTAGAGGTTTGTTGAATCCATGCTCTAATACCATTTTAGAATTGTGAAACAAACACAAAACCACGAGCCACAGGATCAAACAACAAACAAATACACCTTCCATGCAAGAGATCTGCAAACAATATATGCAATATTCTTCAACAAGAAAAAGCTATAGAAGAGACTTTTAAGAAGATATGAAAGCTCTAGATAATATCCAAGAGTAATTACAATGAAGGTTGAATGCTTATAAGAGAAAATCCCTAAATGAGAAAGGGATTAGATCATGACAAGTGTCAACATCACATGAGATGTGACATAATGATCTTATATTAGCTCAACTAATGAAGCATAAAACACTCCTAATTTTAGCTTAAGTGTAGAGCATACATTAGCTAATAATTAATTAATCTTTAATTGATTATTAGTCTAATTTATTCTCTACACTTAAGCTAAACTTAGGAGTGTTTTATGTTTTATTAGTTGAGCTAATATTAGATCATTATGTCACATCTCATGTGATGTTGACACTTGTCATGATCTGATCCCTTTCTCATTTAGGGATTTGCTCTTATAAGCATTCAACCCTCATTGTAATTACTCTCGGATATTATCTGGAGCTTTCATATCTTCTTGAAAGTCTCTTCTATAACTTTTTCTTGTTGAAGAATATTGCATATATTGTTTGTAGATCTCTTGTATAGAAGGTGTATTTTTTTGTTGTTTGATCTTGTGGCTTGTGGTTTTGTGCTTGTTTCACAATTCTAACATGGTATCAGAGCATGGACTCAACAAACCTCTTCTCGATTTATGAGGTTTTCTTCTTCAACGAGGGTTGCAGGCTTCATATCTGTATCCCCTTTGCTTTTTTTGCAAATTTTGGAGGTGGGCATTTTTTTGAAGCATTTTGTGTGAAAAGGACCCCGCCGCTAGATCTAGAGTTGTCAAAAAAGTCAAATTTGGCTTTTGTTTCACTTGATTTCGATTCTTGATGCCATATCTACAAGGTTTGAAAGCGGTTGCTCTTTTTCCGAATCCGGAGGTTAGTTATATTTTTTGTGCATTTTGGCACGAAACGGACTTCACCATCATGATCAAAAGGCCCAAAAACCTTAAGATTGCCTGTCAAATCGTCAATGAATTTTTTTTTAAAACCTTTTTAATAAAATATATTTTTTATATATTTTTTACAATAAAAATATAATAGTTTTTTTTTAACTTTAAAATAAAAAGCTAGTATTTTTCAATTAATTTTTATTTTATTTTTATGCAAAGTAAATTCTACATGCATTGTACTTGGAGAATTTTTTTATCAACACTACTATATTTGGTGGGCCTTTATTTCTAGAGGTGTTTTTGACAAATTTGGCAGAGTTCTTTTTTGCCCTTGCTCAGCCCCTCTTCGTTGGTCTTTTCAATTTTGCACCCAATATTCCAACGACCATATCTTGGCCATACGATGGGCTTTTTCTGTGCAATGTTTTTTGAAATGGGGTGGAATTTTGTGCTCTTCGCAGTGGTGAAGATATTTTCCAGTTTTGACTTCTAGGTTTTTTCTAGAATTCTATTTTCTCAGTGTTGTAGTTGTTCAGTTCTCGTTTTGGAGACTTTGATGGGTCATATCTTTTGCATCTAGACACATTTTTGGGTGCCGTTTTTTTGAAAGTGCATGTTTTTTTGTGTACTTCATCATGGTGCTACTAGTTTCCTCTTTTTCTATCAGAGAATTGTATTTTCAACATGTCCTTTTTGGGACTTTTTGGGCTCACATTGCATGTTTTTATCATCTATAAATGCATTGAAATAAAGTTCTTCAGCTTTGTATGTGTAGTATTCAGATTCTTGCACATCACTTTGTGCCTTGTTGTACTCACACTATGATATAAAGTGTCATGGGGGTTGATGTTTGCCTTTGTTTTTCCTTCATAACTTTCTCATGCGTATGTGAATTTTGTTTTCACATCATTTATATTTGCTTGTACTTTCATGACTGTGCCTTCAGATGTTCTTGGTTCCTCTTCATGCACTACTTTCAAGCATTTAGTTTCAGTGTACCCATCACGTCTCTCCCTTTTCAATATTATGGGGGGTTTCTACTGTTGGTGCTACTGCTTCTTTGGTTTCGCATTGGAGTAAGCTATGTATATATTATTTGTTCCTATGTACTAGGTGAATGCAGCGGCTGGTTACCCATGCATTTCGGTGAGATGGAGCACTTACCATATAGACACTCTTGCATTCCTATTTCTGGAGGCAACCTTCCATTTTCACTTGATTAGTTCTTCAAACTATTGGTACTTGTGCCATATGTATCTTTGAGTTTTTGATGTTTTCCTTGGTTTTCCATCGAATTCGAGTAGTGTCATTGGGGGAACTCATACGGATTCTTATCTTCTTGATCTTGATCATTAGATGTTTCAACGAAGGTTCTTCTTTTAGCATTTCAACAATCATTCTTTGACAGTGTTTGCAGCTTCTTCAAGCTTCTATATGTTCCTTTGTTCCTATATTTTGGGACAACCTACCTTTTTTGGAGGCTTCTTCAGTCTTTCACTTGGCTTTCATCTCTTTTTGGTGTAGAGTTTTTCCCATGAGGTTTTCTCTATTTCTCCATATTATAGAGATCTTTTGTTTGTACATGGGTACCTTATTTGGTCTTGTTTTTTGGGACCCATCATGCATTATTTTTAGGGTTTTTAGCTACTCCCTAAGTTCATCTTAAGGGGGGGTGTTAGAGTTATCATACATTAGCTAATAATTAATTAATATTTAATTGATTATTAGTCTAATTTATTCTCTACACTTAAGCTAAACTTAGGAGTGTTTTATGCTTTATTAGTTGAGCTAATATTAGATCATTATGTTACATCTCATGTGATGTTGACACTTGTCATGATCTGATCCCTTTCTCATTTAGGGATTTTCTCTTATAAGCATTCAACCCTCATTGTAATTACTCTCAGATATTATATGGAGCTTTCATATTTTCTTGAAAGTCTCTTTTGTAGCTTTTTCTTGTTGAATAATATTGCATATATTTTTTGCAGATCTCTTGTATGGAAGGTGTATTTGTTTGTTGTTTGATCCTGTGGCTCGTGGTTTTGTGCTTGTTTCACAATTCTAACAAGTTTGGGTGTCTAGTAACTAGTTTAATTTGTGTTGTTTGAGTGTAGTTTTTGATGTTTAGTATTTATGTTTCAAATATGTTAATATCATTGAAAAAACTAATTTAGAATATTACAAACTTCTTGGAGGGTTATTTAATGGTTTATGTTACCTTCTTCCTTTTTCCCTACATATGCAAGGAGTTCATTATAAATTTATCATTCATTTTATGGTAAATCTTGGATTTTCATTGTGTATGTTTATTTTGTAGAAGTTATTATATTTTTCTTTCATTTCATTCTTGCTCCAAAATATTACTTACTAACTTTCCCCTAGCACATATATATAGTCAAACAACAAACTAGATATTTTCATGCTAACCCTACTCCTTATTAACAAATATTTTAGTGCATGTAATTCCTTCATATTATTGAATCTATGTACATGTGTATGTAGTATAACAAATTGTTGAGTTTGAACATCTGAAGCATTGTATTCAATTCCCTATAGGTATTGTGATGAGGTATCATAATTATGGTCTTACTAGCTTTGATCTTGATATGAAAATACCAAATCTTCCATCATATTATAGATATATTATTATTATTGTTATATTTGTTTTTTTGTGAACTATGTATTTCTAGTGTCATAATATCATGGAGGCAAGGTGTTAAATTTGATATTTTATCCTACATGTTGGTTAAGTGTTCTTCAATTGTAAGGTTAAACAAGGAAATGTCAAAGAATAAACATGCATCTAATTGTTTTTATTTTAATCATTGTTGACTTATTGGATAAAAACAATTAAAACAAGACTACCATGACAATAGATCGTTCCACGAGCTAAGTTTGATGGTCATATGGTTGTATTTATTTATTTATTTTTCATCAAATAAAAACAAAATTTTAAGAATGTTTGTCCAAAATTTGTCTATCAAATTTAGACAACACCAACTCCATGCTTTTCATTTTCCTTAAGTTCAATGAAAAGACACATGACCAAATTCTCATAAAATACAAACAACAAAAGATCACATCCTAAATTTAAACAACACCAACATTGTGCCTTTCATTTCCCTCAATTATTGTGGCTAAAAGTTAAACCATACGATGAAATTTTCATAAAATAAAAATGATATAAGATTGCAACCCAAAATACTAACGATATAAGATTGCATCCCAAAATCAAACTACCAAAAATAAAACAAAACCCAATAAAACCTCCAAAACTATAAACCACCACACAATACAACAAAATACCCATTCCAATTAAAAAAGGTGGATTCCAAATATGAAATCATCAAATAAGCAAGCCAATAATGTGCTACATTAGCATAGACTAGGTACCTATTCATTAAACAATACATAATTTTAACTAAAATGAGTAAAATTAAGAGAGTTTTATACAAAATGGATACTCGTTACAGATTTAAAGAAGGTACCTACTGAGTGGTCGTAGAATATCAGATTATAAGATATTCTATTTATGGAATCTTTTCAATCTCTAGAAAAATATACATTCTATAAAAAATTGAGCATAAGACTAAAAACACCAAACAATTTCTTGCCTTACAATCATTAGGGGAGAGGGACCAGTAGTTGTGTAGGGTCCAATTGTTGTTATATTACTTGTGCTTATAATACTCAGTCTTACCACATATTTATGCTATATATTGTAAATAAATAGTCCACATATAAATAGAATGTAGTGCCCTCTGTTTTGGTCATCGTTGATGTTAAGTAAGTTGTTGTTGGTAACGTCATGATGATGTGGTGATTTTATTATTTAATTTAATTTTAAGATTATGAGATAACACTAATAATATTCTTGGATTTGAGTAATAAAGCTAATTTAATTGTAAGGTTATTTGTTTATTTGGAATTAGGTTCAATAATAAA
Source organism: Sequoia sempervirens (assembly GCA_007258455.2). Classification (NCBI taxonomy): domain Eukaryota; kingdom Viridiplantae; phylum Streptophyta; class Pinopsida; order Cupressales; family Cupressaceae; genus Sequoia; species Sequoia sempervirens. Next base: position 843,856,193 of record VDFB02281492.1, on the reverse strand, counting down.
TAATAATTGAATTATCTTTGGGAGTTAGTTATTTAAAATAATCGGATTAGATAAGGAAAGATAACTATCATTTAATGATCAAATTCAATTAATAAATTTAAAAGAGAGAAATTATTAGAAAAGAGTAAATATTAAATTGTATTTAAGTTTAAATAAATTAAGGTGAAAGTATTTATTAAAATAAATATATTTTATTGTAACTAAAAGAAAGATTAAATTATTAAATATTTAATAGTTGATCTATTTGTTAAAGAGTCAATTATAAAATAATAATTAAGGGAAGTGGTTGCATTCAATGATAACTATTGGAAGTTGAACGGTTTCTCGTTGGGAGTGGAAAAGACTCCGTGAAACAAATTATTAAATGAGAATTATTCTGGAGAAAAAGGGGATGGGCGGATTCAAAGGGTTGCTCCTTCTATCATGGATTGTTCGGCACAGGGTTTTCATTCCAGACAACATTGATTTACAATGCCAATTGAAATTTCATGTCAATGCTCTCTGGAAAAGAGTACAATTTTCTTTCCCCTCTCTATATTTTTGATATGTTGTGTGCGAATTGTAAATCATCCTGAAGATTCAAATTTCATGTGGTGCTAGGGTTTTGATTTAAGTTTTTATGATATGGTTGTCAATTTATAATCATATGCGGTGGTTTCAATCTATATTCATATTTTATGTGAATGATTATAAAGAGTTAATTACGTATAGCAGTGTGGAAGTTTGTATCTTTTGCATTAGATTGTTGATATAGCATCGCGGAATTCAACCTTTCTTATATCTGCTCAAAGTTTTGGTTCATTACCCCACTCTGTGCGATTATGCAACTCATAACCTTCCCTTGATTTCCATGGGTTATTTTCTGCGTCTCCTCTGGTTCTAATCGGCTCTGTTTCCTTGCTAACTGAAAATTGGGATGGCATTCTTTAGTTAGATTTTTCCTTGGGTTGACGGTTATGGTTTTCACCTCGATTTCAACGGCCTTTTTATTGTGTCCTTCCAGGATTCTCATACCTTAATCTGTTTTCTTTTTCCTTTTCTTTTGTTATTGCTTCAATCTTTATATCTTGGAAACCCCATCTTTACCGTGGTGTTCGACCCTCTTGGTACCATATGCATGTAAATTCACACTCTAGGAATTACCGTCTGTTAGAATCATCATTATTACTCATTTAATTCCATCGTTTATTCTGCCTTATAAATGGTAATCGATCAACAAGTGTGAGCAGACATTAGATTATTTGATAAAAATTTTGGTTATAGCTATAGATATCCTTCTGTTATGGCAGCGGCGGTACTTTAGGGTGCTTGAGTCAAATAAACTCCCCAGTTCTTTTGGAACCTCTCTCTGATATATAGAATGTTGTAGAGGCTTAAATAATCTCTCTAATTGTATCGTCAACCTGTCTCAGCTACGGCTCTTGAACAATAATAGAAAAATTTTAAAGGTTTAAATAACCTGCTTGATCACTCTGACAATCTAACACAGTTGCAGCACTTGAAAATAAATATTGTCAAATACTAACATAATAAAAGAGCTCTCCATCGATCGTGGTAAAGTTTCATTTTTAACTTCAAACTTGAGCTCGCCTCTGTAAACTCACCAGCAATAGAAATGTTGTACATTAATGCTCCGCCTCTTAAGTTATGTGTTTGCACCTCACCTTTCTCCTTCTCTTCCGCCTTGTGAATAACACGTGAAGATTTGATAATAATGCAATTAGATGGCGATATTTCCAAATTCCAAGATTCACTTTCTAAAATAAATGGCTTCTCACATTTTTGCAACCGTAACCATCTCAAACTTGGAGGAAGCTTGGCTCGTGTGTTTTCTCTGATGCCGTCAATGAGCAGATTATTTAATTCTCTTGGTCTGCGCAATGTTTCAAGCCCTTGCCAGTTACCTCCGTTTAGTCGAAGCTGAGAGAAATTGATGTTATTGGATACAGTGCTTAGATGAGCTCCTTCACATAGTCTGGTAATCTAAATTTATAAAATCTCCCTGAAACCATAGGCAAAACCATCACAGCTGCAACGTCAGACTTGCAAAAGTGTAGTAAATTAAATAGTCTCTCTGGTTTCTTGGATAACCTGTCTCACCTGCTCACTTGAACATGATAGGGTGCATAGATTTAAATAAACTCTCTGGTGCTGGTTGCAATCTGTTCCATCCGTCTCACCTGGTCTTGATGAGAAATTTATAAGTTTAAATAATCCCTCTAGTATCAAGGGCAATTGTTAGAAAAGAATGTTATCCTGGTTGTAAAATTAATGATTATACTATATAATGAAAATTGGTGACACATTAGAATATCGGGAATTAGAGTTATGCTTTTGTAACTGAATAGGTTTAAGGTAAATATTGTGCAAAGGGTATATTCTTTTATTGCTGTGAAGATCTTGCTTTTAGGTAATATTTGTAATATTAGTAGTTAAGGAAATTACGTTGAAAGATGTTTAGTTAATGAAGTGAATGAATTAGAGTAGATTAACTGAAAATATTAATTTTATTTAGGATAAGGTTGTGCTGTGAAGGATTAGATTTTTATCCCAGCTAGATAAATGATCTCTTATTTGTAATCAGAAAGTGAAGTTATATATATATATTTGTTTATAATAATTAGGTTGGATATTGGTTGAGGTGAGATATAATTAGAGGATTTTGTTATGAATAAATAAAGTTATTAATTGTTGGCATGAAATCTTGCTAGGTAGTTAGTCATTAGGTGTTAAGGATGGTGCAATTAGAATTCTCACATTTGTTACCTTAGGAGGAAACATATGTCCTTTTTGAATATTATTAATCATTGTCTCTAAATTAGGATAAAAAAAATATATAGGTTAAAAAAAATTAATGTGAGATTTAAATTAAGGAAAATTATAATATAAAGTATATCTTGAATTTTCTTACATGTTCTCTTAATTGGTGATTTAATTTTATGGTATTAATTTCATGATATCTTTTAATTGTTTTATATTTCTTTTAGAATGAAATAAATGTTATCTTAATATCTAACTCCTCGCATGCTTTTAGGATTGGCTAATGGATACTCTTGGCAAATAGGTAGTGGAATCTTTCATATTTATTTTGAGACCTAGGAATTGTTATGCGAAATGAACATTTTTGTTTAAACATTCATTCCTGTAATTGTTTGACGTGAATATTAGTGTGATTGCTTTATATTTATAAGTTTATGAAGTAGATAGGGATATGTTGAAGATATGAAAATATCTTGGTTAGTATAGTTTTATTTTGGTAATGAGGAGAGTTGATAATTGTAAGATGTGATTAAATACGTTAAATTAGACTATTCTAAGTTAATACACGGGAATTCCCTTGATAGATATATAATGAGATGATTTGTCGGTATATGTTGATGTCATGGGTGTATCGGTTACTAGAGTATTGTTTTGTCTAAAGTGTTTGGTTTGTGGACCTTGTCGAGTCTATTGTCATAACCTCCTTGCATTTAAACTATGTCAAGATCAATTGTGAATTTTATTATGAGAGTATTGGTGGATACTAAAATTTAGAGCATTGTTGTTGTAGTTGTATGAATTATTATAAGTGTTTGGTTTATGGGGTATTTATGGAGATGTCTCGATGGCCTGTTCATTGTAAGTGTTTTAAGATAGTGTTCTTCAAGGTTGATGTGTTTGATGGTTTCCTTGTATGGAATTATGTGTGTAAAATGGGAACCCGTATTATTGTTCATGATTGTTTTAATTTGTGTTTGGAAGAGTATACTTGTGAATAGTGTCTTATGGCTTAAACCATTAGATTTTATCTTCACTTCGCAATATTGTGTTGTCCTTAAATGTTGGAAATGATTGATCTTTAAAATAATGTTCTCTTTTAGATTGTTTCAAGTTACTTCTTATTGAATGAATGGATACATTATATTTGAATTAGTGGTTTTATGAATTGGTTTGATAGATCCTTTCAATGTGACTTTTCATGAGTTGATTTTGAGTTGGGAATTTTCTCTCAATTAATGTATGTTGCTATTCGTTGGGAACCCATATGTTTTCTTTGGTTCTTTACCCTAAGTGGTAAATCGGTTAATGTTATCTTTGTCATGATTGATGGTTCTACTTGAGTTGTTAATGAGTCAAATTGAAAAGTTCTTTGAGTTATGGGTATTCCGAGAGGAGAAAATAGAGGTTTCCCTTGGATGTCCGATTTAGTTCGTATCAAAGTTGTTGATGTTGTTTAAGGGAGTTGTTGATCTTATTTTGATTAAAAATAGTTCTTCAAGGTTTTGCTTTTATTGTTGTCAGATTTTCATGGGGAAACCCTAGTGTAACTTTTTGAGAATCTTCCAGAGGCTTGTTTTTATGGTTGGTCAATGTTCTCTCTCTATGTGCCTTGATGTGGCAAGTGCCTTGATTTTTGTTGGAATTTGAAAGGGTTGTACATGAATCGTTGAGATTTTGATTGTGTATTATAGCGAGATGGGTAATGCCTCGCATGCTTCACTGTTGTGATCTACTGTTCTTGTTATGTTATACAATCCTTGGATTTTGGTTTTTTATGTTTTGAGTGTCTAGAGAGAGAGAGTGGCTCTAAGTGGGTGTTCGGCGCACAAAGGGGCGCCAGGATAGCCCTCGTTAGAGTGAAATTAATAAGTGATAATTTAAATAATTAACTAGGGGATGGGTAGTAACACACTAAAAAGATAATTGTTGCCTCATCCGCCTTTGAGTGCTACCACAGACTAAAGGGGATTGAGAAGGCCGTGGTTGGCATGTTCGTTGCCTTGTCTTCGCGAAGGGTAATGGATCCGCATGAGCAACCCTATGGAGCGGCACCTTGAGATAGGTAGTCTGGATAACCATAGATGGAGGCAGCTCCTAGCGCTCGGGTTGTCTGGATAATCCATCAGTAGATGGAGGCGGCACCTTGCGATAGGGTAGTCTGGAGAATCCATGTTAAGCCATGCGATGACACTCTCCTCTAACACTCCTTATTATGTTGCTTCTTTGGAAATCCTCTGGAAGTGGTTCTTTGTCTTGAATTGATGGATCATAGTTGTTTAAATTGATTTATGGTTTTACCCTATTTTATCTATGGTGTATTCTATGGTCTTGTATAAATCTTGTTGATAATTTGGGTTTCGACCTTGTACTCTTATGGTACTGTGATATGATGTTACTGTGTTGGTTAATTGCAATTTGGAATTGTATTATGTTTTGGAAGTGTTTCATGATCATCCTTTGGTTATTTGTTTGCTAGTTATTGCTTTGATTTATGTGATGAGATTTATGACTCTTGGATGTGGTTGATTATGTCATTGTAATTCCTGAGTGTTATGATACTTTTGTATGACGTTGAGTCTTGTGGTTCCCTGTTGGATGTTCTTGGTTGAGGTCTCTTTCTTGTTAGCTCCTAGCACGGGGGGTGGGTCTTCAGACTCACATGGTCGGGTGGAACGTGCTAAGCACCCCATTGGGTCCCCAGTCAAGGATCGAGAGGTGCAGATTGGTGCTGTTGCAGCGACTCCAGAGTTGTATCTGTCTTGGAGCCAGTTTTGATACTTGTATTCATCTATTCATTTGTATCATGGTATCTTGTGTATGGTTTCCATTTATGTTTGGGAACACTTTTGTATGATTGTACTTCTTAAACATTGTACTGTAATATAATGTTAATCTTGGTGTGGATATTGGCCATGATAGTTGTTATTCTATTCGTTAAAGTTAATCATGTATATGTTGTATATTTTGTTCGCAAATGGTACTGATCAAATGATTTATCATGTATGTGTTACATTTGATAATGTTTACTTTATATCTTTGGGTTTATTCTTTATTGCTGTTGTATGGATCTAAGTCACGTAATGACTCTTCGTGTACCCCAAGGGATGTATGTGTTAATGAACCTACTTAAATGAAATTTATGTTATGACAGTTTAATGTGTATGTTATGTTTATTTATTTATTTTTAAAATTGTGCTGCAATTATTGTTGTGTTGTTGTCCTTTGGGGTTCGCACGGCGAGGCGTTACATAGAAAAATAACTAAATGTTAATCAAAATGGACCCATACTTGAACACATGAGAACCTATGAATATTATATAGAAAAAAACATAAATACATTTATGAAGAAGTGAAATAATTTTTTTTTTTTGTCTCAAATAAAATATCATAATTGTCCATTATAGTATGTTATTTACAAAATAAAATGCTCATTTAATAAAATAGGACACTCATTTAAACAAGTATTGTTATCATAGTAAGAAAATATCGTTCTTATGTGTACAACTATTGGGGTAGCAATGTACAAGTATTAGAGTATTTCATATTAATAGTTTGTCGTATCACAAATATAAAAGGTGAGCACAATAAATACCATGCATTTTCCAATTAAATGTGAACTTTCAAAAAGTTTGTGTTCAACTATTGGTTCATTTTTGTTTCATATAAGTTGTATTTTAAATAATAATGTGTTCTTTTATATTAAAAATTAGGTTTTTTCTGTTCAACTATTGGTCCATTTGTGTTGAATATATAAGCTAGACATAACAAAAATTTATGGTTACCAATAGATATTTGGTCCATTTAGGCTGCATAGAAATTTTATTTTAAATAAAAATATGATATTTTACCAACAACAAATGATATTTTTTTGTTCAACTAGGCTACTAGGGGTACCATGATTTAGTTCCGGCCAAATCTCTAAAAAGCCAAATTTTGGACACTTCTCAATCAATGAATGTGACAAATTACATGATGAATTACACCTCCAAAAAACGAAGATCTTACGATATTCCGCTAAGTTAATCTACATGACTACTACTAACCCCTCTCCCCTTAAAAAGGTCCCAGGCCGTATACAAGCTCCCATCAATAAAGAGTTCCTAAGGACGCATACGTATTTGAAGCTGACGAAGAGTGCGTCAGAAATATTTACTGCTGGGCAGCGATTCACATGCAGGCGAACGTGGTTTCCTATATTTAAGGCGAAAAAAGCGCGTTGCCACAAAGCGTTGCCCCACGGCCTCTAATGACTTGCACGGTGCACCTGCAACTAGGCTACCTCGAATATAACATCGCTGGCGAGCCCTTTTTTAGCGCCGGGCTTTTGTAGCCTCTTCAGATTGCTCGTCCTGCTCCAGCGTACCCCTTGTCTACTCTTCACTGCTGGGCCCGCCCTCATTATGGGGCAACGGCTATTTTCATACAAAATGTATGTCTATTGTTTTGCATTGGATTGGATTGAATAGATGGAGATTTGTTGTGTTGGTGTTAATGTCGAAAGATATTGTATAATAAGAGTAAGAGGTGGATTGTAATGGTGTGATTGTGTTAACAAAAATTCTTACTTTTTATTTTAAATTTGATAGTGATTTATCTTATTGTTAAAGGTTTCTAGCTTAGATTGTGTCAATATTTTTGCATCAACGTTTTTGGATCACAGAGTAGAGTGTGGTCCAAAAACGTTGATGCAAAAATATTGACACAATCTAATCTAGAAACCTTTAGCAATAATCTTAATGGATTGTGGAAATATGTTCTTATTAAGTGATTTGCCTGTCAAAATAGATTTAATTTTATTGTAATGATGTGAATGTGTTAACAAAAGATTCTTGCTTTTTTAATTTTAAGCTTGATAGTGATTTACTTGCCAAAAAGTGATATTTAATATTAAATATCAATTTTTTAGATAGATGTATCTAATATACTAGTTTAGAGTTATCTAGATAAATATTTAGATTATATTTTTGAAGAGTTATTTAGAGAAATATTTGCATATTTTTGAAGTGTATGTTTTTCAACGAAAGTACATTGTTTTACATATGATTATATAAATAAGTAATGATATGAGATTCATAATAGGACTGAAGGTATTTTTTATATGAAATGGGTCAGGACTATTCTTCATACAAATATATTTGTGTCTATCAAATATGCATGCATGCACACCTATCTCACATTTATTTGAAGCTAAATGTTATAAATATCACAAATCATGGTCAATAATTCAACATCAAAATGAAATAGAAAATATGAATTGAATTACCGAATTTAATCTAAAAAAAAAAGGAATTAGAGAATAAAAAGTGCCCAAGTCAATGGATCTTTCATCTACTGTAAAGTTGAATGGTTCTAAATGAGCCCACCAAAATATCAAGTCTTGTTAAGTGCAAGGCCCCAATACCATAAGGGATGAGGCCAAAATCGTATTCCAAGTGACTTTGTCAGAATAGATACCCCTAAATCATTGACTTATAGTTAAAGAGGGTCTAACCTAAAGCTTGTGCTCTCGTATTAAATAATTAAAATGATTATGTGAGTTTGATATAAAGCTCTCCAAAAAAAATAACCCAAAAAATAATAAATAAAAATTAATTAGAAATGAAATTGTAAAAAATCATATAAATATATTAAAAATATAATTATTATATTATAGATGTTAAGTTTGAAATTATACTATTACAACTATTATAATATTTATAATATTTATCTATGATATATTCTATTTTATTAAAATAATAAAAATAAATTAATTTAAAATATTAAGAATTTAAATGTTATTAAGTTGTAATTTTTTAATAATATTAAGATGTAATTTTTAATAAAGTTATATTACAAAATACAAACCTAACTTTGTATTTAATTGATATTTTAGTCTAAACAAATTAACTTTTTAAATTTAACAAAATTCAAATTTTAAACTATATATCATCAAAATATATTTTGAAGGAAATAATGTTAGGTTAATATAGAAACCCTAACATGTATCTACATAAAAAAATGTTTGTTTGTTATGGAAGCATCAAATCCATACTATAGTATGGAGAAAAGAAAAATATAATGTGAAGGTGATCTTGAAATTCTTGTGTAGGGTGTTTGGTTGATTTATGTTATAAGGGAGTTGCAATGAACAAGATAATGTTCTAGATTTGATACTTCATTTATAAATATTTTTTTCAATTATATTTAAGTACATGTATGCCTAAATAATTATTTTTCATATTCATAAATGAATTCAACTTTTTCACATTTGTACAAATATACATCAACAAATAATAGTATTCAAATATCTATTTTAATTAAAGGCCCTCTCAAGGTTGCCTACAATTAGGTGAAAAACTCATCTTCCTTAGATGGACTTCCTTCCAAGCACGCATAAGACAAACTCACACCCATGATTCTCCCCTTCCTTAAATCTTCTGCAAAGATAAACAAAAATGCAAGAATTCTCAATAACTCACTCTTTTCTCAATTTGATTCCAAAGTTAAAAAATAAGAATGAGCAAGCTTTGTCAATAAATTGCCACTTCAACAAAACATAAAAAGATAACCGGGCGGGTGCATGAAGTTGGGTACCAATTTTTTGGCCACTTATGAATTTTTTTTTAAAAACGCGCTCGCGTTATAACGCGCACGCGTTATTTCACATTAAAAACAAAGAAAAAAGTGAAATTATTTGCCTTGGAATACCAACCCAAAGGCTTGGAGGGCATTCCCAACAAGGCCGGAGACGTGTTTTTGCAAATTCTACAATTTTTCACATAATCGGGTCCGTGCTCACCATCAAGATTGCATCTAGTTCAATATTGACAAAATAGAAAACATGGGTAATGTTAGGTTCTCTCTTAGCCATCCAACGATGTAATTTTTTTCACTTTTCGACAATGTTAAGCCTTTCATCCATAATTTATTTTGTTTGTATGTCTGTTTTTTGCCAAAAAGCAATGTTTAGTGTTTTTTTTGTTATAAATTAACCGTTCATCAAAATTTCAAATAAATTACATTTTTAGAAACTAGACTCCATTCTACAAATTTTAAAAAAAAGGAAAAAATCAATTATTTTCAAAATTTGTAGGGGGAGCAGCCAAAATTCTGCTTTTCAGGAAGTGCCCACTTAGAAAATTAGTAAAAAATCAAATATTCATTAAAAAATTAACAGAAAAATTGTGCACCAACTAGATGCTATTAGCTAACTTCTGACCATAGTGATTTTCAAAATACTACATAAAATTTCATCGTGCTCAAGTCGTACAAGAGTTGCTATGTTATGTTTTTCTGACAAAAACAACACCAATTTCTATACATCCCTCTTTTGAACCCCTTAATCTCAACCATTTTCAAAATAAATTAGTAGTTTAGAAAGTAGACTCGGAGCACTTCGATCCTTGTTTTTGTTCCATCTCAAAATTTTGAGTGTAGCTATCATCAATTTCACGTCCAAGGTCAGCATTTCCTGATTTCAGAAAAAAAGTGGCCACTTAAACCCCCTTTTTGGGAACCATATTGGTGCACTTACCCAACCCCATACCTTCCCACATGGGTGGGGTATAGTGGAGTGGAGTGTGCACCATACCTCCACTTGTAAGGACCATTGGGAAGAGGAGAGGTTTGACTTAGGCACTGTCGGGCACTCAAACCTTTATCATATCTTATTAAAGAACATTATGTCCAAGAGAATTGATGAGATTTGTCTCATCTAACACTCTAAGCAAGTTCCCCAAAATATATGTATCTCATAGATACTTGCCTAAGTGACAAAAAAATATATAAAAACATAAAATTATCACTTTCAGATCCCTTAAACATTATTCCTTTGTGTCCATCCAAGTTTGTACTAAAACAATATATTTAGCAGTTTAAAATATCAAAACAATGCAATCCACTTAATTTTAAATCACACAAATAGGGTAAAACCACGCAGGAGTATCAATTTTTATCCTAAGGGATCATGATCATCTCATGGGTTCAAACAAGTATAACCAAATGACACAATCACATTCCCACAACTTTGTGAGGTGAAGTGGGAAAGGTAACTAAGGTTCTTGATTGATCTCTCATTCTCCCATTGGTCAACTTGTGAATACACTAGCACTCTCAATGCACACATAAAATACATTAAGAATATACAACTGAAGCAACATGATTTGAATTTCACTATTCACTTGTATTAATTAATAGCAATCAACAACATAGTAATTATATCTCATCATAATAGTTGGTACCAAAGTCACATGTCAACATGATTATTTCACTAATATTTAATCATATGTAACATAAGATTAAACTATATATCAATCCTTCATTTATCACTATTCACATAAAAATCACAATTTTAATAAATAAATCAAAACATAGCAACATTTCCTCTATCCTTCAAATTATCATATTCACAACATTTATCATTACTTGTTTCATTCTCAAATCAATCCAACATTTAAATAATTATTTAAACAATATTACAAATGTTAGTGTTTAGTAATGAAATCACATCATACTATTTAAATTTACTTAGCTACATGATGTGAGTAATTTACAGCTATCAAGATAGTATACACTCTTACTATGACAAATTTCACGAGTACTAAGAATCCTACTTAAATAAATATTAATAATGCCACTACTAGGTTAAACAAAGTCAACACAATATTGCATATCCAACAAAGATAACTAATAATTAAGTTATTTCTGAAAATATATGATTAATCTAAAATGCCACATGGTAATTATATGTCATTAGACGAAATAGTCAAATCCTCCCAAATAGATGGAAGGGATGAGGGCTTGGGCTTTAGAATATAAGGAACCAAGATAGATGTATTTAGAATGGAAATTCTATTCAATATATGAAAATATAAGAATGTTGTATTTTCAAGTGTCATTGTGGATGTTCACTTTTTCATGTATGTACTAAAGCCATTATTTAGTGTTATATTATGTTATAGATTTAGGTTTGGGATGATAAGGTTACTTTGGAGGTTTCCCACTTGTAGAATTTTATCAAGCATTGGGTTAATGCTCCATTTATTACTGCTTATGTGCCACCTTCTACAAACAATAATGTTTCACCTCCGCATGGATGCCAACATTCAATAGCCTCAATGTTGATTTTAGAGGCAGATCTCATGGTTCTCAAAGATCCCCTCACAATAGAAGTCACGACTAGTCTCCGTCATCACATGCTAAGTTTTTTCTTTTTAGTGTAATTGTGGAATCCTCTATTGGCATGATAGTGGGAAGCTCCCTTGGTTGAACCTTGTTATTTATCCTATTTGCATGACTATTGTTAATTAGGAAAGAGAAAAAGGCAAACATGATACCTTCACAAGTTAGGATCCTAGTCCAAATGACAAAGACCTTTTAAATGGCTAGGGAAAACCTCTTCACCATGACCCTCCTCCTCCTCTCATTTGGATTACTTTAGCTATATTGCATGTAGACAATCCTTGTCTTGCCTCCCAAGGATGACATATACACTATGCTTTACGTGTGCATAATATTGTTAGGTGAAGGAAAGGGATGTACAAATATTAACAAGATGATGTTCATTATTTTTCTCTTGATCTTTAGCACCTAAGACTTATCAATTATCATGGTTCACAATTCATCTTAATAGGGAGTTAGAGGCACCTATCACGATTACTAATAAATATCGGTAGAAGTTGGGGGTCATTTATTTCTCAAGGTGGTTGCATATAATATTCAATCTTGACCATCAACAAAGAGTAGAAGGTTGAGCAAGTTACTTGTATATTTATACATATTAGCATGATCTTTATGTAATGCACCATATTAACAAGACTATTGTAATTCATAAATTTAATGTGAACATAATTTATTAGAAAACACAAAAGAATACCTTCCTATATATAAATGAATTAAAATATCATCTAAAAAATACACATAAAATTACATAAATATACAAATTTAACTATTACAATAAAATATACAATAATAAAATAAAACTTAAATATTTTTATAAAAGAAACATAATTAAACACTTAAAAAGAAAAATAATTATATAAAATGATCCAAGCATTACTAAAAATATATTTAACAAACATGATATGAGGTGATAGTCATATAAAACTAATTTCCATGACTAATGATATTATTCGTCCACTTCACGTGCTTTGAATTCTTCGTTCCCTCCACGTGCTTTCAATTATTTGACCACACTTCCAAAATTATATAAAACCCAAATTTGCTCCGTTCTCCTCGCTTTGTAATTCATGCAAACATTTGCTTCTGATTATTCTACTTTATCTTTTTGCCTTTAAATAACATATTATCAAAAAACTAAAATTTTAATTGCAAGCTGTCTTTTCTGCAATGTAACAAAATATTTATTTTGTTTTCCTTGAACACAAAGAATGGTGCGAATGGAATTTGTCAAGTCAAAGGAAACGAGCCTAAATTATGAATTAATACAATAGAGCAAGGGAGCAAGGGAAAAGGTTTTTAAAATATAAAATAATTTATATATTTTTGGGAAGAACTTGACAACAAAAGTATTATTGCAAGTATTTTATTTCTAAGAATATAGACATGTTATTAAGGATATTTTCAAAAAAGATTTGAAGAAATCTAATTGTATATACTTGTCATCTTCAAGTTTTATATTTATAGGGAATAAACAATCTAGAAACTGTGAATAATTTTTCAAAATCATAGGTTCAAAATTATGATTCAATCCATGTGTAAATTGGTCCAATTTGGACCCATGCACTCCACCTATTCAATACACGATAAATGAAAGGTACTACTGAATGGGAATCTTGTCCTCTAAAACTAGAAGGGTAAACTACTAAACCTGATTACTCTAGATTGAGTAATAATTGCTCTTAGAACACTCTTACACAACTATATCTAGTGGTCAAATATGCTCCACCTAGTCTACAAGTGTAAGTCCTGATATTGAAGTGTTCTTCTAAAACTATCATAACACATGCTTTGAGTTTTAAGTTGTGTGATTGTATCTATTTTGTTCTTTTTCTTTCCAAAAAATTGTTGTGTTAAGTGGTAACTATACTAGCAAAACAAAACTATTTACAAATAAGATTTTATGATTTGTAGGTTAGGTGTCCAACTACCTCTATTTTGAAATTATCAAATACTTTTTCTTTTTTTTGTATGGTCATCAGTTGCATTCTACAACTTCTATTATGTGGCAAAGCCCTTCTAATAGAACAACACGATATTATATATTTCCATAGCAATTGATAGCATGGCCTCTTTGGTAACCTATTCTAGATAAGGAGATTGCTTATCCAAGTGTTACTATCCATATGTAAATTGCTTCTATCACTACATGTCCACATTCATAGAATGTGTAATTAGTGAAGCTACTCACATTTGTAGCCACCTCTACCACCTCCTCTCACCTCACTATCTCCCACCTCTCAATATAATAAATCATAGTACTAACTTTTTTGAAGCTTGTAAGAAAAATATGAGAATGAACTACATGCTAGGAAAACCCTACAAAATATTGGACTGTTTCCCAATTGAAAGAATAACTGTAGAAAAAATCAAGAGAGGAGGTTTATGGAATCATGATTTTTTTTGTTTATGTTGAAGAGGACAGTTAGATTCCTAGCTAAATATCCAAATTGATAATGTATAGAAGGAGCAATAAGAAGAGACATAAATAGAAAACCTATATTTTCCCAAGAGGGGGAAATCTAGGCACAAAGTAGTGGATATTATGGAAATAATCGATCCTATTAAATTTGTGAAGGTTAGATGCAAAAATATTTCAACAATGGCTATGTGTTTTGAGTCAATAATTGGGTTGCAATGAAGTGAACTAACATTTTGATATGTAGCACATGAATTGTGTTGAGAAGGTGGCATGCACAAAAGGTAGAAAGACAAAGAGAACATACTTTAAACTTCAAGATTCAATTTCAACAATTGCATACTTTTATCTAGTTCATTTTTAGCTTCACTCATCCTAAATTTGATCTTTCTGCCAACTTCGTTTGTATTCAATGTTCAATTCTATATCAATCTAATAGAATTAGTAAAAATTGTGATTTAACAATAGTTCTATATTATCAAATTCAAACAAAAACATGATAATTAGCATTCCAACACTAGGAACATGAAAGTATTAGTTTATAAATCAAATTCAACCAAGAAACATGCAATTTACTTCTACATTGACATAAGAAAAAAGGTGGTGGAGTTGCTAAATAATGATTAATATTTTTCATTGTCATGAAAAGTGTGTTTCTATGTTAGGTAAAGCATAGATTGCAAAAAATAATAGAGCATGTGGATCCTAAATTATAGGGTCCCCATGCCTTTTCACCATTTTTGTGATTCTAAGAAACATTCAAGCACATTATTGTAAGAATGCTAAGGTAGCAAACTAACTTCATACACTAATCTTGAGAGGAGGATAATACAAAACCTTACAGATCTAACAGTTATAGAAACTTAAATAGAAATAAACATAAATATCATGCATACCACAACATAGTGATTTATGTGGGGAAAAACCTTTTGGGAGAAAGACCCCACACTACAAAATCCACCCAATATATTATTCAGAAATCACAAAGATTACAATATACTTGCAGAGAAAGCATCTTATAGGAGTATCACCAACTAGAGATCCAGAGGCAACAAGACCGCTATCAAACTCTCAAAATACATCACAATACATATCCATAATACAACACCCTCATAAAATAGGGTTGCCTTCCAGGGCAAGTCAAGCCAACAAAATATCAACCGTTAGATCTCAAATCTAATGATGAATGGTCCAAATTTATAATAGTAAAATATAAATAAAATTTAGCTTTTGGGGGTGCTGCCCCTGATCCCCCATCAAGGCACATGACCCTCAGACCCCCCACCGGGGGGATGATCCCCCAGGACCCCTCACAGGGGGTACCTCTCCCCCCATCCCTTGTGCGTACGTATCAACAATACCTTATGCAATTGCAAGTTTGAGACACATTTTCCCAACATATATAATGCACACATTATAATTTAGATTCATAATTTTAATAGGGAAAGAGGGGAGATTTAGATAGAGGTTGGGAGGAAGGGAGGGAGAGACGAAGAGGTAGAGAGGAGAGAGGGAGAGAGGTGGGTAGGGAGGGAGGGAGGGAGAGGTGGCAAGGGGAGAGAGAGGGGGGGTGAGGTAGAGAGAAGAAGAGAGGGAGAGAGATGTGGGGAGCTAGAGAGAATTAGAGAGGGAAGGAGAGAAGGAGGGAGAGATAGAGATTGGGGAGGGAGAGATAGAGAGGTGAGATAAATAGAAGCAGAGAGGGAGAGATAGAGAGAGGTAAGGAGGGAGGGAGGGAAAGGGGAGATAGAAGTAGAGAGGGAAGGAGGGAGGGGGAGGTAGAGAGGGGAGAGGGAGAGCTGAGATAGAGAGTAGGGAGGGAAGGAGGGAGGGGTAGAGAGATATGTCTAGAGAGAGATAAAGGTCTAAAGATGGATAAATAGAGAGAGGGAGGGATGGAGGCAAGGAGAGGTAGGTAGAGAGAGGTAGGGTGGGAAAGGGAGAGAGAGGGAAGGAGGGAGGGTAGAGAGAGTGAGAGGAGAGATAAAGAGAAGTATAAGTATAGCGGGAAGGAGGGAGGGGGATAGGTAGAGAGGGGAGAGAAATGTAATATAAAGAGAAGTAGGGAGGGAAGGAGGGAGGTAGGGAGGGAGAGATATAGAGATAGAGATATAAAGAGGAACTAAGAGAGAGAGTAAGGGATGGAGGGAGGGAGATATAAATAGAGAGAGAGAGGTAGGAAGGGAGATAGGGAGAGGTAGGTAGAGAGTGAGGGAGATGAGAGATAGTAGAGAGGTAAGAAGAGAGGGAGGGAGAGGTAGAGATGTGAGATAGAGAGAGAGAGAGATATTTTCTTCACACAAGTGTGAGCTTGTTATAATGTGCATGCATTTCCATGAAGAGAAAGGGAGGGAATGCAAAGATAGCTAAATTTTCTTAACAGAAATGTGAGTGCACTATAATGTGCTCATATTATTACTTTCTTTGGAAATTTTAAACCCTTAGGGTTTTATTTTCCTTGGGAATTCAACCCAATGGGTTCAAATTATATGTCAACAACCACATATGTGTTTTCTATAAAATTCTAAAAAATGACACAATATCGAGTATGCTTTCCATCAGGTTTGCACGCCTTTCAATGTTAATTTTAAAAAATAATATAGTAACATTGAGCTCCCTCTTAGCTTTCTAAACATGTATTTTTTTTACATTTTGAATATTTAAATTTGTGGTCTTTAATTTCTTTTTCTAGTATTTATTTTTTAATAAAAAACCTACATATCAACGGTAGTCTTTGGGAGCCTAAGGTATAAGTAGCTTGACATCTTTGACATTCCTAATTAGCCAAATCCAATATCCCAAGTAATATCAAAGGAAAGATCCTAAAATTTCAAGGTAACAATGCAATAATAGGGCAAGAGCACCTAACATATTTCATCAACATCACCGATGAGTATGAAATCAAAGATGAGGATGTGATGATGAAGTTTCTTGTGTATTATTTGGAGGAGAGTGCTAGAGTGTGGTTCATGAATATTCTTGACAGTACCATTTATTCTTGGGATAAATTATTGGATACATTCAACATGTAATATGGGGATAATATTGACCCAAAATTTACTATCCATGATGTCACTACCATCAAGAAGAGCATAAATGAGATAGTGAAAAAATTCAACAACAAATGCATCTTGACTATGAGAAAGGTACCCCAACATCTCAAACCTAATGAATCTATGTGTCTTGTATTGTATTGTGGCACATTTGATTCTAAGATAGGTTATTAATTAAGAGATAAGAATCCTTAGACTCTTCTAAAAAATTATACCATAATCATAGATATTGAGAGCAATGTGAGTGCATCCAATAAATAATTGATAAAGGTTTATGTGAAGTTGTCACAATTGGATAGGAATGTATTAAGTAAGCCCATCTCAACCGAGGATAAGTTAGATAAGATAATGAAATTAATGAAATATTTATCTGATAAGGTGGCATGAAATAAAAAGGGATTACCAACTTAGGGTGCATCCACACACTTTAATGAAAGAAAAATATTATACAATATGCCATACAACATAGACTGGTTCAAGAGACCACAACAACATGATGGATGGGTTGCTCAAAAGCATGTGAGTTTCAAAGAGAAATATAGAGACACATTGGACCCCTTAAGAAAAGAAACTATAAATTATCAAGATAATAATGTGTGGTGTGTTTCATGTTTCCTCCCTCATGATCCTTTGAATTATGTTGTTTCTCTTTCTTTGAGTGGAGATGAAGAGTTCCTGAATGAAGAAGGCGTTGTTGAGTAATATGAAGACAACATTCACCAACTTGATGAATTGGTTTATGCTCAAGGAAATGATACAATGTGTCATAACATCCCAGTTTGAATGACCAAGTGTTCCAATGTGAAGGTAAGTCAAGTTCATAGCCATATCAGTTTCCATCTCATGACTTCGAGCATATGAAATCTCTTATGCAATAGAGATATAAGAGGACCATACCTTTGTATGGGGATATTAGATCCCTCACTAATACACTAGTCATGTAGGTCAATAATGGTTATTGACTAAGAAATTGAAATATCCCAGTGCAGGAACAGTAAGCCACTAAGCCATATATAACAATCTTGGGGGTTGATACCAGTAAGAAAAATAAATGTTGATGACAAACATAATATCCCAAACAAAAAAAATATTGATAAAAGGAAAGTACTTGGATAATAAAATAATAAGAGGTACATTCTTAAGGTTCAAGGCCATCTTGTGCAAACAAATGGAATGTAAAACCATGGAGACAAGACCACAAATATAAATTATCCTATAATTGAAAAGGGGGCATCATCAAACCACGTTCTTGTAAATGTTCAAGCTAGAAAGGAGGTAAGAGATAATGTAGTTATTTCTTCTAAAATTCATGTGGGGCTTTGCAATCAAGATGCAAATAAGGTGAAAACACCAAGTACATCTTTGCCAACATACACTCCAATTAATTTTGGACAATTTTTGAGCCAGGTGAGGACTTCCTTACCTTTTTCAAAGGCTCTTAGGACTATAAATCATAGAGGAAGGGATTTATCTTTCACTTTTTCTATTTTTCTTTAACAACCAATTAGAACCCCAAATCAAGAAGAAAAGATAGAGAAGGAGACTGTGGAGATATACATTCATGCTTCTACGATGAACAATTAGCTAAGTGGACCCTTTTTGTGCCACTTTGATCATGAATAATTGGTTGTTTCATAATTGCATGCTTGACTCAAGTGCATCTAGCAATGTCATGCCACTTCAATTATTGAATGACCTTATATTGCAAGTGTCCAAATATTATGAAAATTGCTTGCTATGAATTCTAAAGAAGTGAGAGTCATTGTATTCATGAGTAATGTAGAGATCTAGTTGGCTTCTTAGACAAAATTTTCATAATGGACATCATAGTGATAGATTTCCCTCCTGAGTGGGGAATGTTATTATTACAAAAATAGGAAAATTCTATTAGTGGAAGTATAAAAATAGATCTATCATATGCCACCATTCCTTTACATAATGAGAATGTGAAGTTGCATAGGGAGAAAATATTGATAGATAATATTGAGGACAAGTATAAGTCTCATGATCATGTAAACCTATTTGATACCATTATTGATCATATGATAGATTTTTGTGATGAAATCAAAGTTGAAAAGGTTTTCACTACTCTGTTAAATGTTAATTATGAGTTGAGTGATGGTATTTGGACCATGTTCTTTGATGGTGTCTACTCGAGAAAAGGTAATGGTGCAAGTATCGTTCTATTATCTCCAAATAATGAAAAGTGTAAGTTTTCCTTCAAGTTGACCTTCTAATGTACTAATAATATTTTTGAGAATGAAGCCTTATTGTTGGTTTTAAATATAGCTCATAAACATGGGATTGGATTCCTAAAAACTCATAGATATTTAGAGTTAGTATTCCAACAAGTGAAAAAAAATATGTAGCCAAAGAAAAGAAGCTCAAAATGTACAAAAATATTGTTTGGAACAACATAATTGTTTTATTCCATTAGTATCAAATGGCTGGATAGAAGTAAAAATGTTGAGACTGGTGCTCTTGTAGTTGTAGCACCAAGGTATGATCTAAATGTAGAGCTTCCTTTGTTTTAGCAAAGTATTAAAGTTTTAGTTTAGTGAGACCCACCATACCAAAAAGCATATGCAGATGCCAAGTATTTGATGAAACCAACAGATCTACAAGTTTTTGAATGGTATGGAAAAATTTGATAGTTAACTCATTGATTGGCAACCAATGATTGAAATTGGGGATCTAGAAAAAAAAACCTCATTTGGGAACAAGGTAGTGAAATTGAAAACAAACATAACTTTTCCATACTTCAAGTAGAAAGATCAAATGTAGATTGATGACCAATTCTTTGAATACATGCTATAATTAATTATATTTTAAAGTATGCAAGTAAATATTAAAATATTTTAGAATCATATCATCAAATATAACGTAGCTTGCAAACATTAAAAACCCTAATGAATCAACATCAAGAGCATTTAGGAGAATTCTAAGAGAACCTTTGTTGAAAGAGACATCGGAGTGCAAGAAACATATCATATGTCATTAGAGTTTTACCATTTGTAGAAAATTGTATATAGTATTTGTCACATTAAATGTTTCAAGACAAGTTTTCCAATTCATTACTAAAAAAAAAAAAACATGATGATGAAATTCACCTAAAAATTTTCATTGAAGGATATTTGAATAAACCATATACAATGGAAAGTGTTTCACTTATAGATGTAGCTAGGTCTAAGTGGGCATATAATCCCAAATAGAGAAGAGATAAAAAATGGGAGGCAATGGCCATGCCAACTATTATGAGAGTACTTTCAAGATTTACCACCATACATGCACATCAATAAAAAATGGTTGACTTTTGTTAGTCATAAATTTATTGATTTACAAGTCATTTTCAATATACAAATAGATATATCAAAATTGATAATATTATGGTTACATTGAATTGGAACTCACTCAATTATAATCAATAGCACTTAGAATGGAGGAATATTTCAAATGATAATAAAAATTATAATGATTTTGAAAATTAGGATGTTTTATCTAAAGATCAAAATACAACTGATCATGGGTGGGAGATCATCTCAAGACAACATCATGTACAAATTAAGAATGTAATATAAATAAATATGTTGGATAAATGAGATCACAATAAAAAAACTCTATGTAGTAAATTTCATCAACACCATGAAAGAGGATGGGTTACTAATACTTGATGATATAGTATCAAATATATCATGTACGGAATGTTAAGTGTAACACAAAATCAAGCACTGGGTATTATCATGTCACATCATCATCAAGATCAAAATGTTATGGCATTATGCCTGATCATTTAAGGAACAAAAAAAGTAGGTAAACCATATAATTCATGTATTTTTTCACTCTTCAAGATGCACCAACAACACAATGTTGTCCTCTATTGTTACATGCACCAAATAGAATTACAACTTTCAATATTGGTGCACTAACAATCCATTCAACATTGAGAATTTCACTTACAATTTTTTGAATTAGAATGAATAAGACTCACAAGTTTCCAAAAATAAATCCGACATAATTAATATAAATATTTCTTGATGAAATAAGCTTAATTGGACAAAATTTATTACAAAATATAGACTCATGAATACACCAAGCATTTCCTAAAAAGTAAACTTTAGTTTTAAAGGAAAGTCAATCATTTTGGTCTAGACATTTGGGACAATTGATTCCCATTAGTGATAAAGTGTCATATGAAAGTTAATATATGTGCAAAAATACTATGGGAAGAATTTAAAATAAATGTTAGACATGTGACCTAAAATACAAGAGTAGAGAGGATGGCTGGCTCTGCAAGTGGTGCTCGGCGTCTGTGACTCGAGAGGGTTTCACCGGCGTTCATTTCACAAGGCGTGGGGAGGCGGCCCCTCCCCCGCCAAGGTTTGTATGGTGGTAAGTGCCCCCTTGTGCCCCTGCTTTCTTTCTTTCTCTGCTTGCCCCCGTGCCAAGGTGCTCCATCTGTGGTTTTGCTTTATTATGCGTGGTGTGTTTTCCCGTTTGTGTGCCGAGGCCCCTTGGCTCTGGTTTTTTATCTTGCTGGTAGGGTTTAACCCTTTTATGGAGCGGGGTTCGGAGCCTCCCGACACCAATGACCCTGGTTCTCTGCAAAGTGCTAGTGTGAAATCGTTCAAAGATGCACTCGCAAACTTAGGCTTCTCTGCGATTGCAGGCTCAAAATTTTTAGTGGCTGAGGGCTGCGAGGTGGGCCGTGGGGAAGAAAAAAACTCTAGAAAAACCCTATTGGAATATAGGAGGATGTGCTTTCCGCGTCTTCGCCTGGTTAGCCTCAGCGGTTGCAGAGGAAGTTTTAGCCCTCTCTTGCCGTAGGTGGATGCTCATGAAAGATCTCCCACTGGAGTTCTTGAGATTAATCCCTCAAATCTTGGAGCCCCTTGGAAAAGTTATGAAGGTCGATGAGACCAGAGCGGCTCTTCCCAATCTGGATGCTAGGGTTCTGATGTCAATTAATCCCAGAATAGAGATTCCCAAGAGTCTTAAAATTATTGAGGAGTGCGGGGTGAAATCCTGCCCTCTAGAAGTTTTAGGCGGCATGAACGCCTATTTTTTGTGCAAAAGGGAAGGTCATCTTAGGAAGAACTGCCCGATTCTCCAAAATAAAGCGGGTAGGACTTCTCAGCCGCTTGGAAATGTAAATCATTCCAATGTCGCTGCTCCTAATCCTTCATCTAAGTCGGCTGGATGCCAGTTTGTTCTTCATTCGAAGTTTGTGGTTATTGGGAGGTCTGAAGTTGTCGAACATGCCCCTCTTGACACTGCTAATGCTACTTTCCCACACCCAGCCTCAGATAGCATTCATATTCAAGTTGTATCTAATCCTGTTGTTGAGGTCACCCACCATAATCAGTTCTCTTCCCTTGAATGTGTTGAGGATTGCATTGATGTCAAGTCAGGTGCCCACGGTGTTACTCCCTCCAAACCTTCTTCAGCCCGGAGATCACCGACATTGTCCCTCTTCTTGAGCGGCTGAATGCTCAACAACTTGCCTTGCACAGCATAAAGAATAGGATCTCTGCAAATTTTGGGGGAACTGGCTCTTCCCTAAAAACCATGGAATGTTGTATTAAAAAAGGAGCCAATCAATTTGACTTTGAAATTATCCCTATTCAGAATGAGGCTTCTAGGGCTACTGAGGTGATCAATGACCCCAGGACTCACCAGTTAGATTTGATGGATTGCTCCCAAAACAAAACAAAGGACAAATCAACAATTCTAAAAGATGACTTCGCCGCTGCTGTAGAGTCCTCCATCGCTTCTAAAGAAGCTATGGGGGCCTATACAGTAACGACTGACATTGGCCATGCTGCAATTTGTTTTGATATTTTGGTCACTTCACCTAGTCTGGGGGATGGGTGTCTCGAGGCCATGGGCCACCCTGGTACCCATAGTCACCCTCACTTGGCTGCAAACATTGACCTTCTTACTATTGATAATAAGGAAGATGAGCCTAACCTCTCCAAAGACTTTGAAGCCATCCCTAGCCAGGGCTCGGTTTTAGCTAACAGACCCTTTGAGGGTGTCGCACAGGGGTCTAAAGACCAAGCCCCGAAGTTAAAAAATGGGCCTGGAAGGCCAAGAAAGGATAAAAATTCTCTCACAATGAACAAGAATGATGGGAATTCCAAACACAAAAGAAAAAAGAACATTGTGATAATACAATCTCCGGTGGCAAAAGAATTGGAAGTTGAAGAAAGGCTCCCCAAATGTTTTGAATAGTTCCAGCAGGAAATGAGTGATAACCCAATGACTTGGGATGATGAAGCTTAATTGTATCTCTTGGAATGTCCGAGGAGTGGAATCCCCAGATAGGAAGTACATCATCAGGCAATTCCTAAACATTAAAAAACACAAAGATTTTTTGTTGTTGCAAGAAACTAAGGCTGTTGGTTTCTCCTTAGATTTGAACCTTAGGTTCATATGGACTAGGGCTGCTTCCTTCTCGACCTCACATGAGCGGGGCAGGGGGTTCCTCCATTTTGGTGGCCAACCATTGGAATCAGTGGATTAGTGGCAGCGACTGTTCTCCCTGCAACCGGGCGGTTTGGATCACCATTAAAAAGGATAACTTGGAATTTGGGGTCTGTTCTGTGTATGCTTCGAATGAATATAAGGATAGAAATCATTTTGTGGCAATGGTTATCCTCTCTTCCGACCATCCCTTGGGTCCTAGGGGGCGACTTCAATATGATTGAGCAATCGGAGGATAAATGGGGAGGCATCGATATGACCTGGAAGGGAAATGAGAAATTTTTCTGGCTAAGGCTGAAGCATAAACTTAATTTGATTGACCCTATGGAAAGGGGCAAGAAACACTGCAAAAGCACTTGGTATTCTTGGTGTAATGCTCAAAAGGGAGGCAACATAATTTACTGCAAGTTAGACAGGATTTATGCTAATAAGGATTTTTTCAGCTACACCCCAGATGAGCTGGGGTCCAAAGTGAGTGTCCACCCTTACACACTTTCGGACCACCACCCAATCATAGCCAACCTCACTGCCCATCAGGGTAAGACTAGGAAAACCTTGGGAAAACATCTTTCCTTCTCAATACTCAATTGCTTAATAACCCTGACTATTGCGAGGCTATTGCCTCCATAAGGGAAATCACTAAGTGGCTTATGAAAGACTCCTCGGCAATCGAAAGGTGGAACTCCAATGTCCAAGCTTGGAGGAGACTCTTTCAAACTGTGGGCAAGAAATGTGCTCTAGATGCAAGGAAAGAGGAGAAAGAGCTCCAAGAGCGGTTGTTTAATGTTGAATCCAGCATTCAGCAGCACCCTAATGATAGTAGGCTTTGCCAAGAGGTGGCCCTAGCAAAAGACAACCTAAGAAAAATCCATAACTACAAGGTCAATGGGCTTGGTCCACGCCAAATTAAACTGGTTGAAAGAGGAGGAAAAAGGTTCAAAATTCTTCTTCAACTTCCTCAAGGAAAAAAGGGCTAGTGAACAGATTGATCAGATCTGGGATGGGGAAAAGACGCTGAATACTCAAGAAGATATTCTCAAGCAGTTTGTTTGCTTCTTTAAAAATCTGTTCTCTTCAGAGGGAGACAGTGAAGCTGCCCTAAATGCCAGGAAAACTGTGGGAAGGCTTATTCCCAAAAAGATCTCGGCGGAAGAGGCCGACAAGCTTGCTGCTGGGCTTACCAAGGAAGAAATTCAAGCAGCTATTAATTTGATGAGCAATGATAAATCTCCGGGCAGTGATGGGTTACCCATTGAGTTTTATAAATGCTTCTCTGAGTGGGTAAGTGAAGACCTTCTTGAGGTCTACGAGGATGCCCTGAATGGTGGGTCTCTAGGAAGACAGATCAACAAAGGGATTATCAAACTCCTTCCAAAGGGAAGGGACAAAACGCTAGTTAAGAATTGGAGACCCATCACCTTGCTGAATGTTTCTTACAAGGTGTTGGTAAAGGTCTTAGCCCTAAGATTAGTCAACATCCTCCCGAGGCTTATTAACCCTACTCAAACTGGTTTTGTTAAGGGAAGATACATTTTGGAGAATCTGCTGACAAGCTGGGAGGCGATGGAGTGGGCTAGGAAATCTGGGCAGAATGTGGCGATGTTGTTGCTTGACTTTGAAAAAGCTTATGATCGGGTGGAGTGGGACTTTTTAAGGATGGCACTCCAAGCTTTTGGCTTCCCTAGGGAATGCTGTAATATGGTTGATGTGCTCCTGAAGGATGCATCTGCCCAGATTACTGTTAATGGAACTCTTTCTGATGAAATTATGCTAGAAAGATCCATTCGCCAAGGCTGTCCTTTGGTTCCTACATTGTTTGTCATTGCTTCTGATGCTTTGTCTTATTTACTAAGGGACCACTCCCTCTCCCCAAGAATCAGAGGTATCTCCCTTCCTGATAATAACGAGCTTATTAATGTTCAGTTTGCTGATGATACCTCTCTTTTTATTGAGCTTCTCAAGGAGAATATGGATGTCTTGATGGTTAAACTCAATTTGTTTTCGCAGGCCTCTGGGGCAAGAATTGCTAATGGTAAATCCATTATGCTGGGTTGGAAAGAGACCCCCCCGACTGGCTAATTGAATATGGTTTTCAATGGGGGGCCCTGACATGCAAGTAAGGTACTTGGGAATACCTTTTGCAGTTAGGCCAAACCTTAAAGAAATGTGGAATTGGATTGCCTCCAAAATTGAATCAAAATTTGAGAAATGGAACCGACTTTATCTGTCTCTGGCTGGGAGGATGCAAGTCTGTCAAAAGATTTTATCATCCTACACCACATACTTTGCTTCAGTCTGGTTTTTCTATAGTTATCAGATAAACGAGATTCAAAAAAGAATAAGGGGATTCCTTTAGTCTGATGGTAAAGGTCGCAAAAAGAAACACGCTGTGAGATGGGATTGGTGTTGCTTAGACAAGATGCAAGGTGGGCTAGGGTTAAAAGATTTGAGACAGCAGGGGATTGCCCTGGCTTCCAAGTGGATAGTGAAAGCCTTAAGTGGTAATGAACCATGGAAGGTTCTTATTAGAAAAAACATTCAAGATGCCACCCCTAAGTGGGCGAAAGCCTGGAAAAATCTGCCTCTGTGTGACATCCTCACTAACAGTCATAATATGAGCCCAGATGGTTCTCTTGTCTTCAAGAGTTTGTAGAAGGCCTAGGAGCTATCCAAGTATAATGTTCGGTTCAAAGCCCCGAAGGTCGCATTGCCTAACTCCTACTGTCAAACCTATAGCTCCATTTGGTGGAACCTTTATCACAATGGTAAGTCGCTTGCCCTTCTCCAAGGCTGTTCTGCTAAGCTTTGGAGTCAAAAAGGGGTAAAAAATTTTAATGACATTATGGTTGATGGTAATATTAAGAATTGGGAGGTCCTGAGAGCAGAGTTTGATCTTCCCACCTCCACAATAAGAACGTTTTCCATTCTGATTGAGGCCTGTAAAAAAGGAGACTTCCCCTCAAACAATGATAGGGTGAGGGAGATTGGAGACGATCTTGTGTGGAGAGATGGGGGAAAACTTTCTGATCTCAAGGTTAAAACAATCTATAAAGATTTAGTTGCTACTAATGCTGTTTTGGATCACTGTAATCAATGCTGGAATGTTTCTCTTAGTGATAAGGATTGGAATAAAGTTCTTCTTGATGTTTGGAGCAATAACATTGAGCCTAAGAAGACTTGCTTTAAATGGCTTGTTTTACTTAAAAAATTACCTTTCAAATCTAACAGGAATGATATTGATGTGTGCAACATTTGTCGTACTCCAGAATCTATTAATCATATATTATTTGATTGTTTCTATGCAAAAGAAATCTGTAAAATCTTTTGCAATAATTTGAAAATCTGGGACAATGACAAAATTAGTTGGAAAAATGTGTTATTTTGTGACAAAAAAATGAGTAAGGATTGTTTCAAATTTTGGAATATTTTATCTGTTGAAATTCTTTGGCACATCTGGAAAGCAAGAAATGAGGAAAAGTTTAAGGGTTGCAGGAGGGTGCTTACTGAGTCACATAAGAGACTCACGTTTCTTCATGTTGCATTGCAGGTCTCCTTTCTCACCGAGATTGCACTTCCCCAGTTCGTAAGAAGCTGCAGGAGTGAACTAGTCACAATCATCAAGGAGAATCTTACATGTGGTCTTGCATACGGATCCGACAACAAAGGGACTGATGCATTCTTGGATGCATTTCAAGAGTTTCTACGAGTTTTCAATAAAGATGCGATTGATAGTGGAGAAAACATCTAGCAGCCTTGATGAAGAACTAACAAATCAGACTGGTGACATTGAAGAGGTGGTTTCAAGTGAACATAATCTAGTTGAGAGATTCCTGCAGGATGAAGGTGAGGCAACCAACGAAGGTGACAACAACCAGTAGACATCCCCTAGCAACAGCCCGACCAGTGGATTTGGCTGTTGACTACCAAATCTGGAGATCTTTGTATTGGTGAGCGTTAAGATTGAAAGTTTTATTCAGAAAATATCTTTATTAATCAAATCTGGACTACGTCAGTCCTCAAAAATGTAATTTTCTATTGATATCTTAGGGCGGTGAACTTTTGCTGCAGTGCTGTGTAAATTTTGACAAACTATATTCAATACAAAAAAATAAATGTTAGACATAACTTTGAATAAGGTATTTATACAATAAGGTGAAAGTGAGGACCAACAAAGGTTTTGCCAATTACTCACAAATATTAGACATGCACATCTAACAATTGATGATTGGAAATTATTGATAACAAGAACTAATAACACATTGCATCCAATACTTATAAAATATTTTGATAATAATATTCATCTATTTGCAACAAATGCTCATGATATAGAAGCATAATAAAAAATGTATTCATTGAGAAGATTGATAGCCATAGCATTGCAACCAAAATAGGAGTACCAATTAATTAATAGGTCTAATGATGAATTGGATGTTGAATTATTAATTGCTAAGGATGCAAGGATCAAGTTACCCTCTAATCTATGTATAGAAGTAGGTCTTGTAAATGGAGCTCTATGATACATTTAGCATATCATATACAAATATAGAAATGCCCCACCAAATCCACCAACATATGTTATGGTTGAATTTGATATTTACTCTAGACTTCCATTTGAAGATGCACCTTCAAATTTTAATTTCAATTTTGCTAATACAAAGGGGATACACATGTCGATTACCCATATGATTAACTTGAACACTAACAATTCACAAATCACAAAGATTTACACTATCCAAATCAACAATTGATATATGACAAAGAGAAAGAATATGATCAATATTTGTGACTATATTATGTGTTAAGTCCTTTCTTTGCACTAAGAATTTTGCCACCATTTGTATATGACCATTATGAAAAATAAAAATAGGAAAATAACTCTTGAAAGGGAACATTGAGGAAGAGAGGCTCAAATTTTTGGAAATATAATAATTTTAAGTCATACATTTTAGATATAATTCTTCTAGTAATTTTTATCACTCCTTTAATTCTTTGTACATTTTATTTCTAGATAGATATGAAATTTCTTATTAATTATCCTATAATATGTTGTACATTGCATATTTGAAAGAATATGAAATACTTTAGTTATGTTCAATAAATGTGATTTATATTATGCACTTTGAAGAATGTGATAAGTTTTTTATTTGCAAAGGAAAATAATATTTTATAGAAATGCAAAAAAATGCTACATTAACATTTTACATGTTGCACTACAAATGTTACTAGAATAGATATCTTAAATACATCTATCTAAGACACTGAGAGATGTCAGGTTTCAAACGTCTATCTATTCTTAATAACAATTTCAATATGGGCATATCAAGACCGATATCTCTCAACGTCTTTGAGATAAATGTATTTAAGATATCTACACTAATATACTATTCCATACTTCATGTAATCAAATATTAAAATTATGTTAATAATATAAACATTAATGCTAATTTTTCTTTGTCAAAAATATATTATGGAACAATGCACATATGCTTCAAGCTCTATCAATAAACTCTAAGATCTCTAGATTGAATTTACACTTTTCATTTTTCAAATCATGAAATGTGATTATTATTATTCACATAAGACAACATACAAATACAAATATACAAATGTAAATGTGCAAACTGCAGCAATTCAATCTCATTCAACCGTGACATGTTGATTAGCTTTGTTGTTGGACTTTTTCTTTTGTGATTTCTTTCAAGATTATTGTCTTAAAATACTTTCTTTGATCTTTATAAATTCATTTTTATTATTAATATATGTATTTTTTCAATTCAAAAAAACATGCAAATACAAAATACTCTAAATGTATCCTGATTGACTGAAATATAGTCAATATCTTGCATTATACTCGAACAAAATCAAACTGCTAGCCCTCATAAATGTACTACACGCTAAAACACATCATCATCTTTATCACCATAAATTTGTAAAGCATATATAATGTCAATGATTCAAATTAAAAGCTTTTTAATAAAATAATCTAAATAGATCGAATAACAGTCGAGATCCATGACGAAAGGTGACATCCGCAAACCCATATTTATTGGTATCCTTCCCTGGTTGTTTGACCACTCCTCTGCTTTTTCCTTCTGAAAATAACAGAGTGATTAAGTTGTTTTTTGTTCTGAGAGTATGGAGGGATTGGAGAGAGTGTGGGAGTCTGGGAAGAGAATGAGCAAGAATTTGAGTCGTGGAGGATCACAGAGACAGAGAATTGATGATGACGAAGAAGCTCTTCGATGGGCAGCCCTTGAGAAGCTGCCAACATATGATAGGCTCAGAACTGCTATTATGCAGAGCGTTGCCCAGGAAAATGATGAGACGCTTCACAAGGAAGTGGATGTTCGTAAGCTTGGGTTCAGTGAAAGACAGATCATCATTGGTCGCCTCTTCAAAGTCGCGGAGGAAGACAACGAAAAGTTTTTAAGAAAGCTTAGAGCTCGAATTGACAGGTGAGAAGATTCACTACATCAAATTCGTCACTTGGCTGTTCGGTTGGTCAATATTTTAAAGACTGGATCTTTAGCTGGAAGCTTCCCCTGTCTATAGCATTTACTATAGCTTTTTCCTGACTATTTTTTCTTAATTGCGCAGAGTTGGCATCCAGCTTCCGACTGTAGAAGTACGGTTTCAAAATTTAACAGTGGATGCAGAGTGCCATGTAGGTGGAAGGGCTCTGCCCACATTATGGAATTCTGCCAGAAACTTTGTAGAATCCTTGTTCGACATCTTTGGCCTCTTACACAACAAGAAAACAAATCTTACAGTTCTCAAGGACGTCAGTGGAATCCTCAAGCCAGCTCGGTAATTGGGTGAAGATTCCGTTAGATATTCAAATTGAGTCAGTTTATAAAATTTGCAATTTTTGGGATGGCTGGGCTTACACTATATTGTTATGTGTTTCTGTCTGAAAGGATGACTCTGTTGTTGGGTCCCCCTGGGTCTGGAAAGACAACGTTGCTGCTAGCTTTGGCTGGGAAATTAGACCCCAGCTTGAAGGTTAGAGCTTGTTGGTATCTTTGTATTGTATTGTTAACTGTTTCATAAATCGAAGTTGAGGTGTTTATTCAATCAGCCTTGAGTGATCAGGTGAAGGGTACTGTCACTTACAATGGCCATAGGCTGGAGGAGTTTGTTCCTAGGAAAACATCTGCTTACATAAGTCAGCTTGACTTACATGTTGGAGAGATGACAGTCAGAGAAACAATAGATTTCTCTGCTAGGTGCCAAGGTGTTGGACATAGATATGGTAAGCATTCTAAAACTTTATTCCCTCATGGTAGCATACTTCTTCATCTACAAGCTGTATTAGACTCTTGTAGTAAATGACTTGTATATCAAGCGACTTGTTTAT
Source organism: Sequoia sempervirens (assembly GCA_007258455.2). Taxonomy (NCBI): domain Eukaryota; kingdom Viridiplantae; phylum Streptophyta; class Pinopsida; order Cupressales; family Cupressaceae; genus Sequoia; species Sequoia sempervirens. Next base: position 843,824,965 of record VDFB02281492.1, on the reverse strand, counting down.
TAGCAACTTGGCATATATCGATGCAGAGCTTCTTTCAGAGATTGCTAGAAGGGAGAAGGAAGCTGGAATCTTCCCAGAGGCTGACATGGATCTTTTCATGAAAGTAAGCTTCAATTCATAGCTTTGGCATAATTGAATGATTCCTTCTTCCTCAGGGGATAATCAAAGGCTTGACAGGTTATAAAGCGTTACCTAGAATAGAAAGGGATTGTATCAATGTTAATACCATTGTTCTTCTCAGTGTGTGTTGTTTCATACTTCCTGCAGGCAACAGCAATGGAAGGTGTTGAGAGCAGCCTTCAGACTGATTACATTCTCAAGGTAAGTACATTGACAGTAATTTTGAAGTTTTAGATCAAGTCCACTGCAAATCAGGGATTCGTGACCTTGAAATCCATGTTCGTAAACAGATTCTGGGTTTGGACATTTGCGGAGACACAGTTGTCGGCAATGACATGATAAGAGGAATCTCTGGTGGAGAAAAGAAGCGTGTTACAACTGGTATATTAGCTAAGTACTTCCTTGGATTCAAACTTGAAACCCAAAGTGATAAGTCTTACAAAGTAGAGCTGTGTATTAAGTATATGGTTATGATGAATTGCGGTCTTTTGAATCGATCCTATGTGCAGGGGAGATGATTACCGGGCCTACAAAAACTCTTTTCATGGATGAAATTTCTACAGGGTTAGACAGCTCTACCACATATCAGATAGTCAAATGCCTGCAACAGTTTACCCATCTAATGGATGGCACGGTTCTCATGTCTCTGCTGCAGCCTGCACCAGAGACATTTGACCTATTTGATGATATTCTACTCCTATCAGAGGGCCAAATTGTTTACGGTGGACCTCGAGAGAATGTACTGGAGTTTTTTGAAAGCTGTGGATTTAAATGCCCTGAGAGAAAGGGCACTGCAGATTTCTTACAGGAGGTATTGAGAGTGAAATTCAAAATATTACAATTACTTCATTATAATCATTGTATCTTGTAGTATTATTTTCTCACGTTTTTCTACTACTGAAGGTCACGTCAAAGAAGGACCAAGAACAATACTGGATAGAAAAGAGCCGACCTTATCACTACGTACCTGTGAAGGAATTTGTATCTAGATTCAAGCAGTTTCATGCAGGTCGTTGGTTGGAAAATGAGCTAGCAGTCCCATACGAGAAGAACAGAAGTCACCAAGCAGCTTTGGTCTTTAATAAACAGTGTGTCCCGAAAATGGATATCTTCAAAGCCTGTTTTGACAAAGAATGGCTTCTGATCAAGCGCAATTCCTTCATTTACATCTTCAGGATTGCGCAAGTGAGTTTCTAATGATCTAAAATCCATATGATTTTGAGATGAAATTGTAATTGTGTAAGTATGTCAAACTTCAATTAAAATCATCGCTAGAAGGATTACATGTATCTTAAAAACCTATTTGTTTTTGCAGATTTTAGTTTTAGCTTTCATTGCATCAACTGTATTCTTGAGGACCGAAATGCATCATAAAACTCGTGAGGATGCAAATATGTACCTTGGAGCCCTCTTTTTCGGCCTCCTCATGAACATTTTCAATGGTTATGCAGAATTAGCACTGACAATTTCCAGGCTTCCAGTGTTCTTCAAGCAAAGAGATCTGCTCTTCTACCCTGCATGGGCCTTCACTCTTCCTACCTTCTTATTGGGAATTCCAATTTCATTGTTGGAAGCTGGCATATGGGTGTTGACAACTTACTATGCAATTGGGTTTGCCCCTGAAGTTAGCAGGTAATTGTTAAGTCATCTACTTATTAGAAATGCCTTAATACCCTAATCCTCTAATTAGATTTTCTTTGCCCTCCATCTGACATAATTTCATCTGCAGATTTTTTCGACAATTCCTTTTACTCTTCCTAGTTCATCAGATGGCATCATCCTTGTTCCGCCTTATTGCTGGAATATGCCGGTCAATGATCATATCTAACACCGGAGGAACTGTGTCTCTTCTTACAATTTTCATGCTTGGAGGATTCATTCTCCCCAAAGGTTTGCAAATTCATCCTAACTTACAGATATACAAACACAATAAGGCATTAAAACGAGATTAAGAAAGAGAAAATCTTGCTAATACACAGTGAGGTTAACTGTATGGTGGATTTCTAATGTAACTCCATTATGGATTTCTAATGTAGAGAGTATTCCGAAGTGGTGGATATGGGGCTACTGGTGCTCACCTTTAATGTATGCACAGAATGCTATCACTGTAAATGAGATGCTTGCTCCTAGATGGCAAATTGTGAGTCTTCCATCTTTGTCATGCATTAACTCCCTGCCGTTGGATAGAACCTATTATGATTGAATGGAATATTGGGCTACAATCGATAGGGATAAAAAAAGTTACAATTTTCTTTGAAGGGAATTTACCCTTCACCAAAATGACTAGTTTCCTGGAATGCTATTCTCTCTTAGAGTGCAGAAAACACAACAAATTTGGGTGAAGCAGTGATGGAGAGTCGTAGCATCTACTCAATGGGATATTGGTATTGGTTAGGAGCTGCAGCATTGTTGGGATTTTCAGTACTCTTCAATGTGCTTTTCACTTTTGCTCTTGCGTATCTAAATCGTGAGTTATTTCAATACCAAATTCACATGCATCTTTTTCTATTTGGATTGCTCTCTCCTTTATCCTTTTTTATTATATGAAATAACAGGGGATTTGTTTGGCTGTAGCTCTTGGTAAACCTCAAGCTGTTATCCCCAAGGAAGCTCGAAATGAAATGCAAGACCAAGAGAATGGTACAGAACAGGGTCTAAATGTGTCGAGGTCAAGAAATTGGTCTCTGCCACGGTCTTTGTCTTCTGCAGATGGCAGTGATACTTGTAAGAGGGAGCTTTTGAAGTACTCTGGTTTAGAGATTCTTTATACTTGAACAAATAGAATTCTAATATGTTACTACATAATGCATAAATTTCTGATTGTTTGCTTATGCAGTTGAAATGCAGGTCAGAAGAATGAGTATCTCATCAACTAGTTTGAAAGGCAACGAGGAGTCAGAATTGGAGACTACAACAAGAGTCAAACGAGGAATGATTCTACCATTTCAGCCACTAACCATGTCTTTCGAGAGCGTCAATTACTTTGTTAACATGCCCCCAGTATGCAAAATGAGCCCTGAGACTGATGACCTTTTACTTGATTTGGTGATTGCTCTTTTTAGTGGTTTTTTCTACACAAGGATTTGGCTGACAGGTCTTGCGTATGACTGCAGGAAATGAGGGAACAGGGAGTGACTGAAGAAAGGCTTCAGTTGCTTCGAGATATTACAGGGGCATTTAGACCTGGTGTTCTTACCGCATTGATGGGAGTTAGTGGTGCTGGAAAGACAACTCTCATGGATGTCTTAGCTGGAAGGAAAACTGGAGGATATATTGAGGGCGATATCCGAATCTCTGGATTTCCCAAAAAGCAAGAGACGTTTGCTCGAATTTCTGGTTACTGTGAGCAAAATGATATACATTCTCCACAAGTCACTGTTTGGGAATCATTAATGTATTCGGCATTTCTCCGTCTCCCACAAAAAGTTGACAAAGAAACCAAAACTGTAAAGTCCACAACTATGTATTTTCTCTTTGCAACTAAGTTCTTTATTCTAACGAGATATGTCAAAGTGAATGTTATTAAATGATCAATTTCCAACATGCAGGCATTTGTTGATGAGGTAATGGAGCTTGTGGAGTTGGACAATTTAAGGGATGCATTGGTAGGCCTACCCGGTGTCTCTGGATTGTCAACTGAACAAAGAAAAAGGTTGACAATTGCTGTGGAGCTTGTTGCAAATCCCTCTATAATTTTCATGGATGAGCCCACTTCTGGATTAGATGCAAGAGCTGCCGCAATTGTTATGCGAACTGTTCGTAATACCGTTGATACTGGAAGGACTGTTGTCTGTACCATTCATCAACCTAGCATTGACATCTTTGAAACATTTGATGAGGTAAAGTAATATCTAAGATGAGGCTATCTTATATTGTTTGTTTCAATGATTGATGCTGATTTCCTCTTTGATGGATTCAGCTACTTTTGATGAAAAGAGGAGGACAAGTCATTTACAATGGACCATTAGGCCACAACTCTCACAATATTGTTGAATATTTTGAGGTGAGGATTTGTAGACAAGGCATTACAACAAGAACTGACTTGCACAGAAGAAAGGTTCTAAAATGGCAGAAACTTTTTTTCTTATTTTCACAATGGTGAACTGCAGGATATTCCAAGAGTACCAAAGATCAAGGCTAAATATAATCCTGCTACATGGGTGTTAGAAGCTAGCTCTTTTTCTTCTGAACTTCGTCTGGGGATAGACTTTGCAGAGCACTACAGGAACTCATCTCTCTATAAGTAAGTCTATATGTTCTTAAACATTTTAACATCAGACCATTCTGCAGATGAAAAGTAAAATCAAACTGGATGTAAATACAGAAGGTACACCAACATACAACAAATGCTCAACATCAGTCCTTTCATTGAAAATGCAGGCAGAACAAAGAATTAGTGAGAGAGCTCAATACTCCATCTCCACAAGCAAAGGATCTTTACTTTCCAACCCAGTATTCTGAGTCATTTTTTGGGCAATTCAAGGCATGTTTGTGGAAGCAATGGTGGACTTACTGGCGTAGCCCTGAATATAACAATGTTAGATACTTATTCGCACTTACCTGTGCCTTATTCTTTGGAACAATCTTCTGGAGGGTTGGCACAAAACGGTATGTACTTCAATTATGGACAGTTCACTTTCCACACACTATCAAAATATCTGCGGTTCGTTTTCGCCTCTAGTGAATACCTTCACAAACTTCTGATTACCTCGTTAACTAAAAAAAGTTTTGTTGGAAATCAGGGACAACAACACTGATCTTTTTATCATTGCGGGCGCCTTATATGGAGCTGTTATATTCTTAGGGGTCACTAACTGTTCAACTGTGCAACCTGTCGTTGCAGTAGAGAGAACTGTATTTTACAGAGAAAGAGCTGCAGGAATGTACTCTGCATTGCCGTATGCTCTGGCTCAGGTTGGTTCCTTAGCATTTCAATTTGTTCTATGGATGAAAACTGTCAAACCCACATACAAGGCAGAATACAGGCCTGTATCTAATTCAATTTAGCATCAATGTAAATTCCCTGGTTGATGTGCTAGCTAATTACCACTCTCCATGTCAAAATCCCCATGGTTCTCCATGCTGAGTGGATAATTTTGTCTTTATGGTAAGTTTACTTATGTTGATGGAATTTGTGGGTATTCAACCTTACCATGATATGACTGCTGGTAATATTCCACAATACTAACTAGGTAATCTAATGGTTTTCTTGTTTCTTTTATTACCATACAATATGCAATTAACAAATTTGACTCTTTAATTTTGATTTTTGCATTATAGGTGGTTATTGAGCTCCCATACGTACTTGGCCAGACAGTTATGTACACTATTATTGTTTACAGTATGGTTAGCTTCGAGTGGACAATTAAGAAGTTTTCCTGGTTCTTCTTTTCGAACTACATGACACTTCTGTATTTCACCTTTTATGGAATGATGACAGTCTCCATCACTCCAAACCATCAAGTAGCCTCAATTGTTGCTGCAGTATTTTATAGCATCTTCAGTCTATTCTCAGGATTCTTCATTCCCAGACCGGTATTCAATCCTCCTAACCAAGCCATTTCATTGAAGAACTTATTATCTCAGTCCAGAAAAGTGTAAAAATGTAAGTGGATGAGTTTTTCTTCTAATGGGTATTCAATTGGATGCAGAAAATTCCAAAATGGTGGGTCTGGTACTACTGGCTATGCCCTATTGCATGGACTATGTATGGGCTCATTGGTTCACAGTATGGAGACGTCACAGACCAATTTGAAGTGATTGGTGAGGGGTTCAAACCACTGAATCAATATCTAAAGGATTACTTTGGATACAAGCATGATTTCTTAGGTGTAGTAGCTGCAGTGCTTGTTGGATTCCCTGTGTTATCTGCATTTATCTTTGCATATTGTATCAAGGCCTTGAATTTCCAGCAAAGGTGAAAAACAGAGCACAGCAAAACATAGTGTAAGCTTACCATAAACCTGGCTATGGTGTAAGCTTACTATATTTATGTAAACAGCGTAATTCTACAGAGGCTGCAAAAAAACAGACAGAAACAACTAACAGCAAGGTTTTCAAAAGTCACAAGATCACGAGATCAATGCAGCCATCCATCATGAAAATCATGGCAAGAATTATCTTCCTGAAGCATACCGGCCTACAAATAATTTTTGTCTTCAGGATCTATAAAACCAAATCAATTTGGTAAACTGTGCGAACAAAATCTTATCTATGTAAAGCTGAAAAATAATGCAGCATATATATTTCTATATTTTGAGTGGCGTGCAGAGGCACAACGTGGAAGCGTGAGTGATAACTAAGTATTTGTTAGAACGTCGTAATCGAAATAAAGAAGCAGTTGACCAGTTGCCAGCTAGCATATATAGGATGAAAGTTGTGTAGGATATCACCTTTGGCCGGACATTAAAGATACTAATTTACATGCAAGAGATATCCACGTAAATGGGACCCACTATTATTGGCGGGACGGGTGTTACTGTCAAAAGCTGCTAGATAGGGGCCACGTCAATTCTCTGATTCATATTTTAGTGGTACATAGAGCTATTAGGCTAGTGGGACATGGAACAAACCTAAAAGCTATTAGTTATAGGGGGCTGGGTAATTCCATAATTTAAATGGAGACATGTTAGCCTCTAGGTAGGTATATAAATATAATTTTTATATTTTGATTTAGTTGGTCTATATTTAGAATTAGATTATATAAGTGATAAGTGGGACAATTAAATGTTAAGTTACAAAATTAAGACGTTTTAGATATTTAATTAAATGTTAAGTTACAAAATTAAATGAAGACGTTTTAGATATTTAGTTGTAAGAATGTAAAGAAATAATTTTGATACATTTATGAAATTCATCATGTTGAAATTGGGAATGCATCTTCTGTCTCGAAATTAGAATGGACTATCAATATTGTTGTGACTTAGGGTCATTTTTATGGGCATAGATCCGGTATGTGAACCACAAATTTCATCTAGACAATTGTACTTCTTGTTCCACCAAATTTTGTTCTTTTCATTGATCATTGGAGGTTGGCATTTAGAAATACCCTAGGGAGACTCTCGAATCATTAGGGCCAAATTTCTCTAAGTCAACCCCTAAAGAGGCTAGCTTACTGCTATGCAAATGATTAAGGATAATAATCCCAAGTTATGCAAGCACCCTAGAATGTTGATGCATATTTAGGTTCATTTTATTGCTCCAATTAAAGTGTTTCTAGATTGTAAGTGAATGACTAATGGATGAGCATATAATGTGATTGGACGATAAATGAACACAAAGTGAATGTATTTAACTATCATTGCATAGCAATAAATCATGTGAAACATGTACCAAGTTGGTTATTGGAGGGAAATAAATGGTCAATAGTCGATAAAAAAACAAATTTTGAAAATTTGGGAGTTGGTTCAATAGGAATGGAGTTGATCTCACACTGTAAGATTGACCTCAAGTTGTGAAACAATGATTTTGATTATTAGGATTTAAGTGATATTAACCTTACATATACTACTTATTAATGTCAAATCTCCATATAGGTGCTTGAGAGATAAATTATTATTTTATCATTTCTCCTTGTAACTTGGAATATTAGTTGTAGTGGCATTAAGAGGGGAGGTTACTTATATAGTGGTAATTATGAAGTGATTTCACTTCATTTGCACCACTTTATTGATTTTAGGTGCTAGGAGAGAAAGTGGGGCACCTATTCATTACGAAGTCGTTCCCTCCTACATAGTTGTTACATCCCACCCTAGTTTTCTAAAACTACTTTTTCACTTTTGTGGTAATTAATGATATGAATCAAGAGATCTTGAAAGTTATTTACATTATGACAAAATTATGCAATATTATGTTACTATATTTAAATGGAATGTCGATGGTTACTTATACTATGGATGTGATGAAATGCTATGAAATGATTCTAATTTCTTAAAGAAAATGTTAATGAAAATGCAATGATATGAACATGATGTAAGGTTTTCTAGGCTAAATACCGTCATTTTCTGGAGTGAAAATGTAGAAATGATCTGAAACACCCTGTAGAGAGAAAGAGGGGGAGAATCATCTGGGAGAAGGGTAAAACCAAGAATCCTCTTCCAACGCCATTTGAGCTTCACATCAGTCAAGTATTGATTTTGTAAACCTAAAAGTGTCTAGGGTGTCATTAGCATGCTTAGAGGTAAGTCGACCTAAAGCAATTGAGTCATGTTCATCCATTGTGTTTTAGTGTGGCTATTTTTGTGGTTTAATAACTCTCTTGTTTATATATATAAGTGAATATATGTATCAGAATTGATAAGCATATGTATACATATACATATATATGTGTATATGGATGCATATGTACGTACGTAGGCGAAGATACACATTAATGTGCATACATATACGTTCACGTACATATAGATAAGTATATGCATGCATAGGTTTATCAAGATAGGAATCAACACATGCACATGTATATTTATATATGTGTTGAGTGTTGTATTATAAATGCTACTACTTGTCGATTATCAATATTTCATGCGAAGGGATGTCAATCATTCTAATTATCATTGAGTTCGTTATGGTGTGGCGATTACGCCAATGTAATGACGTAACGATCAACGTTGTTAACCATGAAAATGATAATATTATTATTTTTGAATGATTATTGTCTTAATATATACTTTATGATAAACGAATCGACTAACATAGCTATGGGTTTTATGTTTTTTCTCAACTCTTATTAAAAGAGAACATGGAATACTTGTTTTGGTCGACTCTTAATATAAAGAGGAGCTCATTGTAATGTATGTATATCATTTTTTATATGTCTTTGAAACCATATTGGCTGCTGCTGATATAATGAAGTTGGCAGAAGATTTATTTTATTTCAAATGTTTTGTAAGCCAGTACAAGGCCACGGATAATCTTCCTAAAGTGGTGTACGTGAATGCAATAAGTAATTCAAAGAATTATTTGCTTGTTTGAGCATACTACTAGAGGAAGAAAAGAAAGTGATAGCAAGTAGCAAGTGTATAAAAGCCTTAGCATCCGTGAGGAAGGAACAAAAGTTTTGCTTTTTTGATAGTGTCATAGCCTTTGATCGGAATAGAAAAGAGGAAGGCCAAGCTTCCCATTGAGCAGAGGGAAAGGATTGTACTCAGCCATATAATAGGGCAGTAAGTAAACCAGTAACCGTTCTTCGTTCTTTTTAAAATCCTTATTTTTCTAAGTGTCAAGTAGAGAAAGGTGTATGAAGCTCAGGTAAAGCTCGCAGTCTTGATAGTCTTTTATTTACCTGAATGATTTCTTAATTGTTCTTAGAGTCGACTAAGCTGAACAATTGCATTTTTGGAGAGTTCTTGAAAGTTTGAATCTCTATAACCTACATAAGAGTTTTTATACTTTGTTTTTATTTGCCTTATTTGGGTATGTGAAAATGACCTTAGGGAGAATGAGAGGATCTTTTATTAATAGTGGAATTAGTTGAACTTCTTGCAGGTTGTAAGTTTCTTACATGCTCGCATTGCTTTATTTTTAATGAGTTCTTAAATGAGGATGTGTACAACAAAAGCTAATTCTTTGTTACTTTAGGGTTTTAACAAAGAGTGTAAAATCGAAGGTAAAGAAGAGACAATCAAGAATATTAAGCACCGCTAGGTGCTAGAATTGCTAAGTGTGCTCAAATGTCTAGGGATAGAATCCTTGCTTTCCATGAGGAAAGATTGTTAATGGTTATGGTTCCTTGAATTGGTGATTTACCTATGTCCTAAACTCCTAAACCCTTCTAAGGTTAAATAATTGGTTGAAAACCACCCAGAAGAGGGTAGAGGTGTATGAATTTAGTATTTTACTTTATGACCAACGGTGTCTAGTTAACTATTTGTGTTGGAAAGTCAATGTCAAAAAGATTATCATTGATAATATAAACTCTCTAACACCATTTATGCCTTGAACTAGTGGCAGTTGCCCAGACCTAATAGTTACATCAAGTAACTTAGGGGTTTGAGGGAAGTTTAACACTTTACCAACTTAGTTGAGTTATGTCTTGAAAGATAGAGTATGTCATGTAAATTTTTTGTGATTATCCAATGGGTTGAATAGTCAGTTCAAGTAAACCCTAGGTCATATATGGTACTCCAACTTGAGTAGGGTGGGTGAAAAAATGACTTCACTCGTTAGTTTGATTATATTTATAACAAATACTTTGGCCAAAATGAGTGTAGTTGTCTCTGCATGCACTTGTCGGTTCATTGTGACCCAGATACTTAGCTAATCAGAGATGTCATACATAGTTGGAAGGTATCAATAGTTGTATGACAATATTAGTTAGGTAGGGCACAACACCAAAGCTCAGATGGAAAAACTAAGAGGGTTTTTGACTAAACCCTTCATTCAAGCGTAGGGCCACTTCCAATTAGGAAGGTGTGTGGGGGACTGCAGGTCTGTGGTTGGAGGTAAATTACCCAGGTGATGCTCTCCCTCTTGCAAATGACATGTCGAGTCTTGGAGGAGAGAAAGAATCCAGATATGGGATCTTTGACCTTGTTTCTCTATGTTATTGCTTTATCTTACTTAAATGAAATCATTGAAATTGAAATGCAAAAGTGAAAGATGTTTACTCTTTTTTAGAACTTTTGAAAAGCATGTATAGATGATCTGATATATCTTTATGGAAATAGTTATGTAGATGCATATTCCAATTTGAAAGAAAATTTTATTCTCATTTTACCTATGATGTTAGTTATTAACTGTTTGGTAAATAATTTATGGTGAATCTTCTATAAGGAGATGGTTGTTACAATAATGTGCCCTATTTTGGAGTGTCATTTTTGGGAAGTGTGTCATTGATTGTGAGTGGTTAAAGATACTTGTATCAATGGTGATATGTATAGTGCATTAAATGTTTATCACATGGGGGAAAAATGGATTTTTCCATACCATGATTTCTTGATAATTGCAATGGTGAATCCACTTGTGGATTCATCAAGCTCTAGTTCTCTATCAATTAGATGTACTATATAGTTGCTTCATGGGTAATTTGTAGTCGAAGTAATGCTATGCTATCATATTAAAGGGAGAATTTTTTAATATATTAAGTTGGGAAAAAGCATCCCAAGCCCTTACAAAAGAATCATATTAAACATAGATATATCTAAATTCAATAAGTCCATGAAACAAAGAACTATAGTTACACCAAGGAAATAGACAAAATAAACTAAGACCAAAACCAAATCAAGTCAATAAGTCTATGGTTGCAATACATTTTTATTGGAATAATATAAACTTGTGCTCTTTTGGGTATTGAAGCTTTTCCCAAAAGAGTTTCTTCAAATAAATAATAGTTTTATGTGTTTATCAAGTATATTTATTGATTAAAACTTTCTTAGATTAATCTAACGATAAATCACATCACATTCTAATCAATATTTTATATTTGCATATTGAGCATGTCAATTTTTTACTATAGTAGTTTACCCTAACTCTTAAATTTGGTATCAAACCTAGGTTACGTTTAGAAAGTAATATCTTTCAAGTGCCTAAATAGTGTGTCATGGTAAAAATGCCTTAAATTTTGATAAGCAATTTTAGGAAAGTGTATGCCTAAATGCAATAAGGATGGGGGAAATGTGGGTTCATGGGATACAAGATGTTGCATGACTACTTTCTTTAGGTAGGATGACATAATGAATCTTGAGATTCCAAAATGAAAAAGTTTTGAAGAGATGAGATAGGGGAAATTGCATACCCACAACAACTGTGGAAGAGGGAAGGTGTTAGGATAAGTTTTGGTTTTCAAAAGAGGAAGTTGTGAAGGGGAGATGTGATTGGGAAAGGAGGATGCTTGATACCAAGGGAAGAAGTGCAAAAGAGGGTAGCCTAAAAGGAGAGTGAAAATGAAATGGTATGGTCTAGGTTTAAAGGTTTTTGAATACTCAACATATTATAGGGAATGAATAAGCTCAAAATATCGTAATACAAGGAAAGCTCATAGGGATTGGGCTTTGGGAATACCAAGTGTTAGATGCACTTTTTGGAAGGGGCCATATGAAATTCTAAAAGCTTAATTATAGAAAGGAATATAGCAAGGGAAAAAATAGGTTTAGGTATTAATGATACTCAATACCATGTAAAGTTAGGTATGATGGTAGGGAGAAGTCTACAATTCTAAGTCCAACAACAAATGTGGAAGAGGTAAGTGGGGAAAATGCAAATAGTGGGGAAGCAAGAAACACAAGGTGACGAAAATAAGTAGGGAAAATCTTAAAATCCTTAGAGGAAAAAATACTTTTGGGTTTAAGGATAAGGGAAACATGATGTTGCATGATATTGAAGCATTATGATAGGAGGAAAATTGAAGGCTCCATTCTAAAAGTTAAAGAAGCAAAGATCAGGGAAACTTATCACAAAGTACCTAGGTAACAAGAAGTTTGAAAAACCCACAATAGGTAGATAACCTAGAGGAAATTGGAAAGAGTGGGGTTTCATGGAATGGAACAAAAGAATGCTAGTAGAGAGAAGTCTAAAAAATTGAGAAAGGAAAAAAATAGACATAGAAACCCCTAACATATAAATTTCTACACTTTGAGACATATAGGTATGTGACAAGTATAAGAGGAGACAAAGCTATAAACTAAGCACATTTTCTAGCAAGGGGACCCATTGAAGACCTCTTAGATTGGTTATTAGTGATTGGTGAAGATAGGACAAATAAAAAAAGGGGACACCAAACTTGGAAAATTTTCACTTGCTTGATTGAGTCCCAACATTAGCTCTAGTTGGGGATGTGTGCCTCTATGCACAAAATACGAATATAACTATATCTAGGATAACTATTGAAAATATAAAATAAATGAGGGGAAACAAAATAAAAATAAAGAGGAAAAGTATGCATAGGACATAAACAACTGTTGATAAATAGCAATGAAGGCACAAAGGAAAATTTGAAGATACAACTATAATCGAAATTTCAATACTCTTGTACATTGAACCTTATAAAGAAGATCTATAGCAAAAGGCCATGGATAAAGTGTTGCACACAACTTACCTCTATCAAGACACACTTGAAGAAGTATTTGAATATCTTTAAGATAAAATTATATCTACTACCCAACTACATCAAACAATGTCCACCACATGTATAGATACTCCAATTATAATTACAAAAGGTACCAAGGTCACCAACCCAATCAAACCACATAGGGAGAAAGGAACTCTCACATATTTTTACAACCATGCCCACATATCTATCACCACCTTCAAATGAATCAAGAAAAGAATTAATGTCTCTAAGTCACATACCTCTAAAATTCACTCTTGAATAGAAAATTAATTTGCACAAGGAAAGACCCAGGCTTCATGTGTTTCAAACTAGAACATGTCTCAATCTCAAGTATACAATCAAGTTGAGTTTTTACAAGTTGGTTTACAAATTTATTAGTGCACTGTAGCTCAACACCATTGATATTTTTATTCTAGATCCACATGAAAGATTCTAACTCTAGTACATCACCATTTTCCATAACATTGAAATCTTGGCCTTCATCACAAAGAATTTAGCTTCATATTAATTAGTTCTCTCATTTGGATCTTGGACAAATTATGACCAAGATACACGATCTTCACATATGCTAATGAAATTTTATATTCTTAGATCATGCATATGATTTGCATCTTCATCCTCGACATCATAAGAGTTGGACCAAGGCACTGTAAGTGATGGAATAAATCTATCACATTTCCTCCCTATTTTATTTTTATCTCCACAACATTTTGTACCACTCTAGGAATTACAATTAAACTAATAATTGGTATCTTCTTCATCCTCTCCCTACATAAAACATAGGAAACTATCACATGCACAAAAAATTCACCATCAAAATACATGTCATTGTGGTTATAAGAGCTATTTTTTTTAACAATTAGATCATATAATTGATACAATTAAATATACATCATTATAAAATGAGATTTTTTTTTTAGAAGCACTATGAGATATACCATGAACTTCCCTTCAATGTAAAAACTTGAAACATCAATATCAGTTTTAGGAGATAATTCATCTAGCCACATTTTTTTACAAGTATTATCCATGTCATTGTCATAACCATCCCAAGCTACCATGCAATCATCATTGACCATTGATGAATAGTCAATAGTAATAAGAGTTACTTGAAAATCCACAAATACACTACACATCATTGAAAATTTAACCTACAGAGTTAACAAACTCTTTGTGTATTCATTTCTTTTATTCTCAAGTTTTTAATCCACACATAAGATTATCATATGCATAAATAAAATGAATCATGAAAGTAGATGCATTGAGCCTATATACTTCCCTGGAATATTAGAATGTGCCACCAAAAGCCTATGATTGATGTCAAGACTTCACTCTCCCTCCTATCTTTGATGTTAAAAAATTATTAGACAAGAGAAGAAAACTCAACTCCACATGTGTAATTTTCAATAAAAATAGTCATAAGACTATTCCAAGAAGAGGATTAGTGTAGAGGAAAGCTATTGAGCCATCTTTGTGTATTCTCACACAACGATCTAAAAAATAACCACATCCACATGCATTCATCCTCAAAATAAAAATCCTCCATGAAATTAGACAATCCATCAACACATAACCCCTTCAATGACATCTAGCCCATCAAACCTAGGCATTCAATTCATAACTCTTTTATTCATTATTTATATTATATGTTGAATCCATGACATGTCCAAATACATATAAGTGGTATCAATGGGGATTGAGGGATCGTGAGAAACATATATTTTTTTTAGTAGGAAATACATTGGATTGTGGCCTAGACTCAAGTATTTTGATTTATCTTTCAAGTTATTTTTGTTACTTAAAGAGTTCATCTTGTTTATATATGAACACACACAATTTTTCAGAATAACTAGGATGTGGAGTATGACTATTGTAACAAACAAGATACATCATTATAATATTTGGAGTCACACTCATTAGCAAAAGAAGTAGGTCTTGAATAATACGCAGAAACATGCTAAGGAATAACCTAGGTATCAGTGTGTTCTAACCTAAAATCCAAGGTTACAAATTTATAACATATTTAGATTCAATTTATTTGTATCATGAGGTGAAGAATGTGTGTTTGTGTGTGTGTGGATTGAAGTTTTATAATTACAATTGAAGGACAATGACATAAAAAATATTGAAATACAAGACTAAAGATAAAAATAAGAAATTCTACTAGAGATAGAATTAATGTGAAATTATCACTAAAAACATCACTTATTATTTGATTTGTGCATAATGCATAGTGCCCAAAACATTGATAGAAAGAAATTTGATCTCTTTTAATTTTTTACTATACAAAAGATGATAGTAGATATAATAAATGTGGTCTATATAAAGAGAGATGTAAAAATGGATAAGACAAAAATAAGTGTATAAGATGTAAATGTACGAAAATAAACAAAGGTTGTTAGATTAAATCTAACTTCACATAAGATTTTTTTCATTTATCAATACATAAATAAATTAAAATATTATCTAAAAATAAATATAAAATTACATAAATATACAAATTTAACAATTACAATAATTTTAGGGTTTCAACATATTAGATGCCCTTCCCTCTTAGCTCTGCTCTGCTCTGACATTTCCCGTCTAGCTGCTTTTTGAATTTTCGGCCACTGTTGTGATTTGGTTGCTTCATGGGTCAGTTGGGGGGGGGGGAAAGCTGACCATTCCAAGGATGTTGTCCTCTTTCCTGGCACTGTGCCTACAGTGGCAACAACCAATCTGGTTGTTCCCAATATGATGTCCCCGCCTCATACTTCAATCCTTTCCCCTGGGGAATTGACAGAGGGAATATCTGGGAAGTCACCCATTTCTTCGTCTTTTGGGCTCAACTCTTTTTTTTTCAGAGGAAGTACCGGCTTCCTACGTGGACAAACTGGTGGGATCTGACTCACCAGTTTCGAGTAAAAGGCTTTTGGAATTTTCTTCCTACTCGGTGACTGGCTGGGAAGTAGATGTCCCTGAGGTTCTGATGCTGAAGGTGATGGATAACCTCAAAATGCCGCTTGTTGGAAAGTTTTTGGCGTACAGGCCAACTATTGAATTGGTTTGTCAGTGGGTTGCTTCCACTTGGAATCTGAAAGGTAGTGTAACCATAAATGCAATGCCCAGAGGTATTTTTCTTTTTTCATTTGTGGTTTACAAAGACATGTTGAAGGTTTTAACTAGAGGTCCCTGGGCTTTTGACTTAGGATTTAAAAAATTTCTCTCCCTTTACAAATGGAAACTAGGTTTTGACCCATCGGCTGACTTGGGGGCCTCGACTCCAACCTGGGTGCGCCTCCTGGGCCTTCCACTAGAATTTTGGGAAAAAGGAAATCTTAAAGGGAATAGCTAACTCCTTTGGGAGCCTTTTGGCTATATATAAGATAACTCAAGAGAGAACAAGACCGGTGTATGCCAAAATGTGTGTTAATGTGGCAGTGAATATGGTCCTTCCTTCCTCAATCCTGCTTAAGTCAAAGTTAGGTAACTGGACTCAACCTCTTGAGTACAAAAATTCCCACCTCTTTTGCCAATAGTGTAAGAAGTTTGGCCATATAATTGACTCTTGTGGGAATAAGTCTGGAGAAGACTCAAAGGCTAAGGAAAAAATATTTGAAGAGGACCACTTGGCCAATGAAATGGCTTTTGTTGTGTAGCCTACTCTTGTTTCTACTCAGGAGGTGTCGGTTCTCCTCCTGAAGGATAATTCAGAGTTGGAATTGAAGTCTATTTTTGTTCCTCCTGTTGATGTCAAAGATTCAGTTAGCCCGAACCTTGAAGTGGCTGCCCCTGCTTCTTCCCTTCCAAATCTGAGATTCCCTACAAAGGAGGTTACGAGAGGGGAAAATTTAAATATGGAGAAGGTTCAAGTTGGGGATCCCCTGACAGAGGAAAATGTGATGGCTTAGAAGGTGAAGTAGCAGACTTATGGTGCTGGTGAAGACCTGGAAGAAGGTGAATATGTTCTAGCTCATACAATAATGTCTTTGGAGGACATGAACTCCTTTTCTCAAATTGGAGTAGGAAACCTAAGTGACTCTTTGGCTCTTCTTGGCTTCCCTCAAGGGTCTAGTGATAAGGAGGATTATGAGGGATGGTCCCAAGCTTCAACAAAAGCTAAAAAGAAAAAGAAACTAGATGTGGGAGGGGGTAATAAGGTGGGAAGACCCTCCAAAAAGGACTCAAGAACCAAAGATACTGTGAGGGATGTGGCAGTAGGAAAACAATGAACCTTGGACTCCATCGCAGGATTGAAGCCCAAGAAGAAGTAGCATGGGTTGTTGATTTGGGGTGGAGGTGGGGCCATATTAGGTTCTATCAATGAAGTACCTCTCATGGAACATAAGGGGCCTTAATAGCCTATATAAATAGTTTTTGGTGAAATCTTGCATTCTTGATAATAAAGTAGATGTTCTCCTTCTACAAGAAACGAAGACTCTGAAGAAAGAAACTTTTGATAAAGCTATTTTGAATATATGGCCAGGAGCTAATTACTTTGTAAGCGAGGTGGAAGGAGCTTCAAGTGGTATTGCTACCCTTTGGAATCCTTCTAAACTGAAAGAAACTCTATGTTTGGCTTGTAAGCACAACCTTTTGATTACCCTTGAAGACATAGCCTCTCAGGAGAAATGGAATCTTATAAGCATTTATGCTCCAAATTCTAGCAGGGACAAAGTTCAACTTTGGGAACAACTAAGTGATGCTATTTTTGTTGGGAAGGATGACCATTGGTTGCTTGGAGGGGACTTCAATTCTCCTCTCCTTCCTTTAGAAAAGTCAGGAGGATTGGATGATTATTCTGACAGTATGATGGAATTGGCTAACTTCTCCAATTCAGAAAGTCTTATAGATATCCCCCTCCAAGGAACTAAGTATACTTGGTCCAAAAAAAGGAATGGAAACCATCTAATCATAATGCCAATTAAAATATTTCTCAATTCCTTTCTCTTTCTTCTCTCCCAAGATTAGGTTCTGATCATAATGCCTTGGTGCTTGGGTAAAAGCAAGAAGTTGGGTACATGAAGAGAGGAAGTTTCGGCCAAAAAAAAAGTCTCATAGAAAACACGTACACATTATTAAAAGAACCTGTATGCGTTATGGTTCGGGTACCTGAGCCTAAAAAAACATGTATGCACTATAAAACACGTACACATTTTATAACATGTACAAGTCATTTATTTAAAAAATTAAATACCTTTTAGAAATGTGTACATGTTTTAAAATGCGCACGTGTTTCTAAAAAGTATTTATTTTTCAAAATAATCAAGAAAATAAATAATGCATATGCTTTAGTTAAAAATTGAATTCCCAACCCACATGAAGCCTTGGTTTTAGGCTTGGGAAAGGCTTGGCAATCTGAGCCTTAGCCTTTGACCTGCAACTAAAAAACTAAGGAAGATTGAAGAATGTCCAACTTTGACAATATGGCTGATGGACTTTTTTTTATAAATCAATCTATAAAATTAAAACCCATTAGAGAACACGATGTTTACTTTCCAAATATATAATTTTTATTAAGATTGGATTATATTTGTTATTTTTAATTAATTTCTAAGCAAACTAGTCCTTAAACTTGAAATATCAGGCTTTTTTTGTTTTTTAATAACTTTTTTTAGTTAAGTTTCTTGTAAAAGAAATTATATGGCATCAAACTTTAGACAATTCTTTACACAGGGTATGTGCAAGATCATGATAGGCCAAAAAGTGGCAATATGTAACTGATATGATGGCCCATGTGGCTAACGACTTTTTTTAACCCAAAATTGATGAAACGAAAAGGGTTTTTAAAGGAGATTCTCAGCTTTCCACCAATATAAATTATGTTTTACTTTGAATTTAATAAAAAATTATTATTCATTTTCTATTTGAATTACACTAAAGTCTTGATTGATAGACTGATTGAAAAACATCTATAGCTTTCAAATGGTATCACATTTTTGAATCCAAAACATGTGTCACATTCTATGCTTCACATACTATAGAATTAAAAAAAAAAGAATTTTATGAAGTTTTGACCAAGTTAAGGTAGTTAGACATACGAAGTTTTATATTTTTAAAATTTGTAATAAAAAAATCATAATTAATTATTTACTTGGAAAAAAATTACAAAAAATATGCATCACATTGGGACATGAGTCCTCTACTTGTATCTAAAATCTTATAAAAAAATATTATCATTTTATTGTGGTTAGGGTGGTTAGACAAACACCTTATTTTTTCCTTGAAATTTAAGTACTATTGCATTGAAATTTCAAATTTTCACTAAATAGATTTAAAAAAAAAAACCTAGTAGTTTAGAAACTACATTCAATTTTCTATAGATTCTATTCTTACATATTTTTGAAATAACATTGATAACTTATTCAAATTTTTACATCAAATTGTCTATCTCTGATTTTTCTGAATTTTTTGCCACTTAAGGGCCTGTTTTTTCCATGATAATCCTGCACATACCCCACAATGAAAAAAAAGATTCAAAAAATGTTTAGTTTAGGTCCAATTATGTTGTCCATACACGATTTTTAAAAACAATTAAGGCCAATAAAAATTCAATAGAAAAAAGTTGTTGAACAAAAAATTATAAAAAAATTTCCACATCAATCTTCATGTTGTTAGCTCTCTTTGCTCAAAAGGAATTAGCAAAATACTTTTATTTGGGTCAAAAATTAGTGTTCGTACACGTGCTTGGTATGGTTAAAAAAGGGACTTTTAAAAAGTGGTTTTTATATATCCCTATCAAAATTTAATTTTTATAATTTGGGTATTTGAATAATTTACATATTTGGAAATTAGATTCAAAATGCTAAATTTCATATTATTGACTTTTTTTAAGATTCATTGTGTAAGTGCCCCTCAAATTTTTAGTCCAAGTGTGACAAATTCTGAAAAATAGCAAAAACACTTCCACTTTATGAGCTTTTTGTGTACCCAACTTTTTGCATCAGCTCGCTTAAAAGAAATATGGATCATAATAGGGGACCCTTCCCTTTCAAATTTGAAGCTATGTGGAGTATCCACCCAGATTTTGCTGCCTTGGTTAAATCTTGGTGGGAGGAACCTATAATAGGCACACCTATGTATTGTCTAGTGGAAAAACTAAGCATAATAAAGCAAAAAGTGAAGGGATGGAATAAGGTGACTTTTGGCAACATCTTTGAAATAAAGAACAGCTTGGGAAAAAGTATAAAAGAGGTTCATGATATCATGGAGGTTGGCCAAGTGGATGAAGAGATATGTGCCAAGGAAAGAGACCTTAGATCACAATGGTATAAGATAAACAAAAAGGAGGAAATCTACTAAAAAAAAAAATCAAGGGTCCAATGGCTAATGGAAGGGGATAGGAATACTAAATTCTTTCACCAATCCACTTTGAAACACAGAAGCAAAAATAGAATCAGATCGCTTGTGAAAGAGGATGGCTCTATTGTGACCAATGAAAAAGATATTGCTCAGGAAGTTGTTAACTTCTTCTCTTCGTATCACATGGCCCCTAGCAATGCTCCTCAGGTAAATGTTGACTTTCTTGAAGTGATCCCTAATGCAATTTTTGATGTTGACTTAAAGATGATGACTAATGTTGTATCTATGGAAGAAGTCAAACAGCCAATGTTTTCTTTTGGAGCCTTTAAAACTCCTAGCCCTGACGGGTTCCCTCTTGCCTTTTTCCAAACCTATTGGGACAATTAAAACTGATCTTTTTAATGCTACTAGGGATTTCTTTAGGTTGGGCAGGCTACTGAATCAAATGAATGCTACTTTCATAGCTCTTATCCCCAAATCTGTTGATGCCTCAACCATGAAAGATTATAGACCTATTAGTCTTTGCAACACGATCTATAAAATTTTCTCTAAAATTTTGGTGTTAAGACTTAAACTGGTGCTTGGTAAAATGATTGCCTCAAACCAAAAAGGTTTTGTTCAAGGTAGAAATATTATTGACGTTGTTATTTGCACCCATGAAATTATCCATTCAATGGATCACTCTAAAATCCTAGGATGGCCTTCAAAATTGACATTTCTAAGGCCTATGATAGGGTTTCCTAGCCTTTCCTTTTTGTTGTTATCAAGAAGTTTGGGATAGAGGGAAGATTCCTAAAAATGATATTTGCCTATGTTACCTCCCCTAAGTGTTCTGTTCTAGTCAATGGTGTCCCTCAAGGTTTCTTCTCATGTGGTCATGGGCTTAGGCAATGTGACCCCCTATCTCCCTACCTTTTTATTATTGTTGTTGAAGTTCTTGGCAGGAACATTCAAAAATTGGTGGACTCAAAAGTTCTAAAAGGTGTTAAAGTTGCCTCATCTCTTATGCTTGATTCCCATCAACAGTTTGTTGATGATACTCTTATGTTTGGGGAAGCCTCGGTGGGGGAAGCAGGTCATTGAAAACATGTTCTCAACGACTATGATGTTATTTTTGGTTGGTGCATAAACTATGAAAAAAGTGAAATTTACTTCTTCAATACTGACCAACAGATTAAGGATAAAGTCATAAAAATCTTGGGATGTAAGGAAGCTGATTTACCTAATGCTTATCTGGGCCTCCCTTTGATCTCTAAAAAGCTAGAAAATAATTACTGGAATCAATTGATTGAAAGGATCCAAAACAAAATTGTTGGTTGGAAGGGGAAGCTTCTTAGCCTGCTGGGAAAAATTCAACTCCTTAAAGCCTCCCTTCAAAATATCCCTATTTACTATCTATCTCTTTTCAAAATACCTACCTCTATTGGGGAGAAGATTGAGGAAATTCAGAGAAAATTCTTATGGTTGGGAACTGAAGAAAAAAATAGATTGTCCCTGGTCAGCTAGGAAAAAGTGTGTATGCCCCAAAAAAGTGGAGGTCTAGGACTAAGAAGAATATCCATGCTAAAAAAATCCCTAATGGCTAAAATTGGTTGGAATCTTTTGGAAGGCTCTAAAGACTTGGTAAAAATTTTCCAAGAAAAATACTTGAGGAACAAGAATTCTAGTTGTTTTCTTTCAACATTTGATCTACCTAGTGGTTCAACTTTATGGAACCATCTTGTGAGATTGAGGAATGTGTTGAAGATGAGGGTCAAAAAGAGAATTGGGAATGGAAATAATACAAATTTTTAGAAGGACCCTTGGATAGAGAATTCTACTTTGTCCTCCTTAGAAGTACTTAATCCTCTTAAACTTAGCCTTAATAGGATTTGTGGTAAAAAAATTTCTAATTATATTAACTGGTATATGGAGGAACCTAAATGGAAGGAATTCAATTTTCTCCTAAAAAGGAACAATTTGAGAGGCCAAAGACAAGTGAATTGGGACCCAATCCTCACTAGGCTGCATAACCTGATTGGGGAGGCTAAATGGTTTGATAGAGAAAGGTGTGATGAATGGATTTGGAAAGGAAACTCTTCTTGCTATTTCTCGGTCAAAAAGACCTATGAAGAAATGGTGAGGCTTCAGGTTGTTGTCCTAGACCATTTCTGGGAAAGGGTGTGGTTAAAGAACCTAGATCCTAAAATTAACTATTTCTGGTGGACAATGGCTCACGGGAAAATTCTCACTATTGACAATTTGGTAAGGAGGGGTTTCCAATTAGTTAATAGGTGTTCTCTCTGTAAACAAGAAGAGGAGTCAATAATTCATATCTTCTTTCAGTTCCAATTCACGAGGGAAGTGTGGTCCTATTTCTTGTTGTTGTTGTTGTCCTTAGACTGGGTGTTTCCTAATTCCATGAGGCATTTATTGAAAGTTGGTCAAATTGCCCCTTCTCACATAATGTAATTGTTGACCTCTAGAATCAAGTTCCTCCATTTGTCACCTGGGGTTTATGAAAGGAAAGGAATAATAGAATATTCAGAGAAGTTGAGAGAAGTAGCTAGGAGGTTAGTCTGATTATAAAATCCCAAATTAAGGAAAAAATTGAGGCTAGAAGATATAGCTTCTCCAAAACCTGGCCTAACTACAAAGAAATGAGGATTAAACAGAATTGGGGAATAAGGAAGGATCTAACCAAACTCAACTGGGAAAAGATGCTTAACATAATAGATACTATGTGGAGCCCTACACAGGAAAATTGGATAAAATGTAACTTTGATGGGTGCTCAAAAGGAAACCCAGGACAAGTTGGAGCAGGGGGTCTAGTTAGAAACCATAAAGGTGACTGTATTGTGGAGTTTGGAGAAAACATAGGTATATGCTCTAACAATAAAGTTGAAGCTATGGCTGCTCTTGGGGGTTTCAATACTTTGAAATAGTTGGGGTACAAAAATGTCATATCAGAAGGGGACTCTAAGCTAATTGTGGACATTCTAAATGAAGAAGCTATGCCACCATGAGAATTAAAAAATACAATAGACAAATGCAATGTCATTAAGAAGTATTTCAACAACTGTAAGGTGCAACATGTTTATAGGGAAGGAAATAAAGTTGTGGACTGCGCTGCCAATGTGACACTAAGTTGTAGGGGATGGACACATTGGACAAGTGGTAATATGCTAAAGTCTCTAAGAGACTTAATCCTAAGCGAAAAAATTGAGAATGAATATCATATGCAAAAATGGTAGGTTGGTTTTATGTGGAAAAAATGAGTACCAAGTGGTGCCTTTTGGCTTTCTGTGTAATGATGGCATTTGGAGTACGGGTTTTGTATAGGATGATATCAGATGTAGGTAATCTTAATAATTCCCCTTTCAAGAAGGTGACCAAAAATCACGTGAAATTAACGAATTTGCTAAGGGTTGTCATTTCTATGTGTGTCAAAATGCATTGTGTTAGCAATCCTCGTATCTCTAAGATGGGGAAAGGTATGAAATTTAATAGGGATTTCATTCCTTGTAAGATTAATGATGAGACTTGCACTCCGGGAAATGTGCAACTGACTTTCTCAATAAGAAAATTCTCGATTCACAACTCTGTATTTGCTCTGTGTGTAATTTGGCATAAGAGTGTTTGTTGTATTATGGGAAAGAAGCAGATTGTGTGTGTGATTATGAAGAAAAATCCATTTCAGAGAAATAATTTGCAGAGGAGTAAAATGGGAGGACTAAGGAAGAGAACAGAGCCTCCCAATTGTCAATCCTTGAAACAAAATGTAAATTTATGGAGAATGTTTGAGAATGTTGGTATGGTTTCATTCTCTAAATCCCTGAAAGGATATAATGAAAATGTAGTACCCCTTCATTTATGCTTATGTTTTCTGCTGATATGTTTTCACACTGTTAGACTATGGTACTCTATTTGGATATTTTGATCGCTGATTTTGAGCGACAGTGGATTTACTCTGTGACATGATGATACATTATATGGTGATATTATATTTCTGATATGCTTTGAGATAGCATAGATGTTTTCTTTCAGATGTTATTGTTATATATATGTTATGATGGACTAACAGTTATTTAATTTGTCAGTCTGATGTGACGTGTATTGGTGTGGAGAATGGAATTGCATCACTCGCTTGCGAGTGCCCTGTGATGTTCATGATTTTCTCCGCATGGTGTGTCTATACAATGGTTTATATATATATATATATGCATGTTATTTGCTTGGTTGCAGGATTGTAGGTACATGACACCGACTCCACCTGGTTACTCAGGTTTGAGCATGTCAAGACTCAACAGATATGTTGATTGGGAGGTAGTAGTTTGGTTCATCCTAGTCTAGTCTATAACCCGGTCATGGTACATCGTCTGTTTTAGTTCAGAGTCATAGGTTGTCTTGTCTTTTTTTGTTTAGTTTAATTGCTTGAAAGGAAAAATGTCAATTTTAATAATAGTTTATTATGTTTTAATTTACTGTTATTTAAATTAATTGTTAAATGTTAAAGAAATAAGGTTTTTTATATTTTATTAATTAATTAATTAGTTTGTTTAGTTAAGTAAGTTGATCGTAAAGATTAAATTTATTTAATTAAATAAATAAATAAATTAAATTAATATTGATTAAATTCTGTGTGAATAGATTTATTTAAATTCAATATTATTTGTGGAAATGGCATTTGAAGTGTAAATAGATATGCATTTGTAAATTGTAAATTTTAAATAAATTAATTAAATCATGCAAATCTTGAAAGGCAAGATTGCCAAGAAGTTGTTGAGAAGATATTTTGTACTTCTCGACAAGTGTGCCAGTGCATTTATGATTTTTGGTTGAGGTTGTTCACGGATATTATCTGGGATCTGGGAAATACAGGGGGTTATCAATTTTTCTTCACGGGAAATTGAAGGAGGAATTTTGCTGTTAAAATTATTTTTTAAAATTTGTGATTACCTTTGTTCAGTTGTATTTTTGTGGAAGATCCCACTGCTGGGAAGATCTTTGTGGTTGGGTTTAGATTTCTTTTGGATTTGGTGATTTGGAGAAGTTGGAGGATTGCACTCTATAGGCAAAGGTTTCACTCTTCAACAGCTAAGATCTTCAAATCACAGGAGAACAGGTATTTTTCTTGTTTTAATTTATTTCCTTTAGAAAATGAGTGTTTGAGAAAATATCAATTTTTGTGTTTCCTGTATTCTTCTCAGGAATTTTGTAAAATTTGGTTTAAACAGTAGAAAATTCTCAAACGAAACAAGAAAGAATTTTAAGGGATTTTTAAATGTAGTTTCCTGTTAAAAAATTTGTTATGGGTATCTGTAGAAATAAATTTGATATTTTTAGTTGAGAATTTGTTGTGTATTTAATTGAAAATTCTTTGAGAAATAAATTGTTAAATGGATAAATTTCTCAGTTTTACTATAGGAAAACCTTGTGGAAAGTATTTGTTTAATCACAGTAATTTCTCAGATTTATTGTAGAAAACCCTGTGGAAAGTATTTGCATAATTACAGTATGTTAATTACTGTAGAAATTTTGTACATATATATATATGTATATATTTTATATGAATAATTTTATGAAATTTTATTTCAATACTGCGAAATCCATACGCGGATTTTCTTTTAAAAATCACACGAAAGTTTTTTTATTCCGAAATATTTATATCGCATGAAATTGTTTTCTGTGCGAATTTCATTTAAATGAAATTTGTTTTGTGGGAGCCGCAAGGGGCTACCCCCAAGGCTGACCCCCACAGGGGAGCCAGCTGTGAGGGCAGGACCGACGCTGCCTGCACAGCCGCGCCCTCCCATGGAGGGTTCGGCTGTGTGAGCAGCCGGGCCCTGCCCTGTTCATTGTTATAAAGTTTTTTTTATATAATTTTTATTTAGTTTTTAAAATATAATTATAATTTAATATATATGTTACATATATAATATATATAATTAAATATATGTTATATATGTAATGTATATATATATTATAATATATATGTTTATAATTGTTTATAAGAAAATAAATAAATATGAGTTTAATTTAAAAAGAATTTGGAATATATATATTTAAATATATATTATTATAAATATATATTATTATAAATATATATTTAAATAAATTTACAATTTTTATAATTTTATGTGCATATATTTAGATGAATGTATATTGCTAAATAGTATGAAGAAAGTATAAGTTGAGAAATCAAAAATGTTATCATAATATATGATTATGAAATTGAGTAGATTGTAGACTTGATTTTTTTCTATTGAATGGAATTTGAATTAAATCTTTGAAGATTAATTTTATATATATCTCAATTATTGTTTGATTGGATTTAATAAATATGAATAGGAGATGTTTATTTTTCCCAATTTGCCTTAATTAGAATTTGCTCTTTTATTGGGTATGTTGAGAATGTCTTAACTGTACAAGTCTTCCAGTCAAATTTTAAAATGTGGGAAATGTGATTATTTAAGTAGAGTTCTTGTGTTAACTAAGGATGTGTACATGGTGTTGCATGGTGGTTTGACACCTGTTTTATGAACAATGATTTGATGTTCGTTATAATACGTTTGGTCTTATATGTTGATTTTGGATATATGTACACCTTGTAAACCTTAGTCAGAGGAACTTATAATTCCTATGTTATGTTTAGGGGAGTGGCTCTATGTAAGGGCCGACACACAAAGTGGTGTCAGGGTAACTTACAAAGAGTTAGTAAGTCAGTGATAACTAAATAACATAGTAGTTAGAATTAAAATCCTTAACAAGATGTTTATGCCTCACTTATAGACTCAAGAGCTAGTTCAGTCTTGAGTATAAGATGAGAAGGCCTGGAATGGAAAATCGGTGTCTTGTTTCTTCAAAAGACATACAATTCCGCAATGATTTGCAATGGGGCCGGGTTTCGTAAGAGGTTACCAGGGTAACCCAAGTTGGGGGCCAGAACCTAGGAAGAAACACCAGGGTAACCTTTGCAATATTGTGATGAAATTCCACCTAAAATAATAGTTAACCTTGTGTACTTAGTACATTCGATTGTTTAAAATCTTGAAGCAATGTAACCATCAGTTAGTTATGTACTTGTGTCTAGGGTTAGTAGATTATGTCTAGGTAACCATATTACTATCTCCTAGCATGGGGGGTGGACCTACGGGTACCACATGGTTGGGTGGAACGTGCACCTTATTCTGTTGGGTCCCCAGTTTATGATCATGGCATCGAGAGCTTCATGGATGGAGAGCTCGTACTTGGATAAAGATGTACTTTCTTTATTGCATTATTGTAAAACTTGTATTGTAAAACATCCCTTAATTGTTATGAAGTGAACATTGTAAAAAGTAATTATTATTGAACTACCTCATCAGATGGATGAGTATTGTAATATCTTATCAAATGCAATGTAAGAAACATGTTTGTACTTTATATTATCTTGAATGGAATTCAATGTTATGTGATGTTTATTTTAAGTTTATGATTAATTAAATATGAGCAATGCGAAATACTAAAGTCGTCTATGGAGACTCAATGTAGTGTAACGTCGCGTAACTTAATGAATGTATGCAACTAATTAACTTAATATTACTACATTTAAAAAAAAATTATTTCACCTTTATACACATTTGCATCATTCCTTAGGTTATTATGACGGGGCATTATAGATTGGTATCATAGCGAAGGTTACAAACACTGGACGCTCTGGGTAATCGCGAGCCCATTAGATTGACCTAGTACGTAGTGTTGCTATCTGTTAGCCTTGGTTGATTAGTATCTAAGACTCGTTATTGTTATGTGTAGGAACATGCCTAGGCAAGGTGGAAGAGGTCGTGGTAGAGGTCGAGGTGGAGGCCGAGGGCCAATCCCTCAGGTTACTCCCCCTCTGAGCCCTCATCAGAGTGAGTAGGCAGAGCAGTTGGATCAGAGGAATGAGGGACAAAATCTTGAACAGTCAAGAGTTGAGGGTTCACAGATATGTCCTTTATTAGAGGAGGTCCTAGCTCGACTTGGACCTAGACAGGAAGTTGAGCAGGAGGTTGTCGGAGAGAGAGATAGATCTCTTAGGAGAGTAGATGATATAGTACATCAGGATGCTATTACTGCAGGACACATGAGGGATTTACTGAGGGCACACCCTCCTACCTTTGATGGTATAGGAGGTGGATTAGAGGCTGAGACCTGGCTACTAGATTTGGGTAGATGCTTCGCCATGCACCCTTACGGTAGCAATACCTGTGTGAGATGCGCTATTATGCATCTGAGGGGATTTGCCTCTACTTGGTGGCGCCTGGAGGAGTAGAAGCTCCACTTAGATATTGGGTCTATGTCTTAGGAGATGTTCCTAGAGAGGTTTAGAGCACGGTTCCTATCGGAACACTGGAGGCAGCGACGGGCTGACGAGTTCCATGATCTACGTCAGTTGGCTCTTTCTATTGAGCACTATGAATGTAGGTTCTATGAACTCAAGCAGTATGCTGGTATTGGCGATGATGAGCCTATGCTAGTACAACACTTCATCAGGGATTTAAATGCCCGCATTAGTGGTGGTGTCAGAGTCTTTGAGCCAAAGACTATGGAAGTTGCAGTGGAAAAGGCTCGCATAGTGGAGGAGAACCTTGTTATGGCGTTAGGTGGTTACACAGGAGTACAGATTGGCAGTGCTCCTGCAGTAGGTTTTAGTCCATGGGGTGGATAGGCATAGACAGGAGGTTCCTCTAGGAACCAACAGACACCCACAAAGGGTGGGCAACAACAACAACAATGTACACCTCAAAAGAATAAAAATCTACAACCACAACAAGGTAATAGTCCTCAAACAAGAAAGGGTCGCAACTGGTGGCGCAACAAGCGCAATAGGCAGGATCAGCTTGTGTAGAGTGCTCAGTCTACTGTCAGTAGAGGTAGTTTCCAGCAATTTAATGCACCTTTGGGTGGCAGAGGATTCAGTAGAGGCACAGGTTGTTACTCATGTGGACAACAGGGACACATAGCTAGGCAGTGTCCGATGAGAGGTTCTACTGGTTTCGGGCCTCGACCTACAGTTTCATAGCCTACAGTGGGTGATGCAGGATGATCACATATAGTATATGCTACGGTTAATGAGTGCCAAGCCAATCACTAGAACACAATGGTCGAGACTTCAGGTAAGTTACATGGTGTTAGTGTTTCCATTCTTTTTGATTCTGAAGCTACTGACTCCTCTATTTCATCGACCATCGTTGACTGATGTGGTCTTGTGGTGGTAAAACAAGGTGGTAAGTGGCAGGTTGAATTCACCTTTGGGGTGAAAGTAGCGGTAGAAAAATTAGTACATAATTGTGAACTTAAAATTTGTAGGTTAACTACCTTAGTAGATTTATATGTTACACCTTTAGGATCGTATGACATAGTATTAGGTATGGATTGGTTAGCATCTTATCATGTTGTGATTGACTGTCAACTTAAGACAGTTAGTTGCATTAATGATTTAGGTGCGAAAGTGGAAATCGTAGGTATTCAAAGACCTATCTCTTTGCGGATGATATCTGCTATACAATTAAAGAGATGTCTTTGTCAGGGTTGTCAACTGTTTGCAACAACAGTTACTGATTTAGAAGAAGGTGAGAGTCGAGAGGTATCTCTTGATGATCATCCTATTCTTAGGGAATTCACAGATGTGTTTCTCGATGACATACCTGGAATGCCACCAAAGAGGGATATTGACTTTAGAGTTGACTTAGTTCCTGGAGCTGAGCTTATATCTAGAGCTCCTTATAGAATGACAACTCAAGAGTTAGAGGAACTTCGTATTCAGTTAGAGGAACTATTAGAAAAGGGTTTCATTCATCCAAGTGTTTCCCCTTGGGGAGCACTTGTCATCTTCGTAAAGAAGGATGGGTCACTTAGGCTGTGCATTGACTATTGTCAATTGAACAAGGTTACGATTAAGAATCATTATCCTTTGCCTAGAATCGATGGTCTTTTTGATCAAATCAAGGGAGCTAATGTGTTCTCTAAAATAGATTTGAAATTGGGTTATCATCAACTGTGAATAGCTGAAGAAGACATTCATAAAACTGCTTTTCGAACTCGTTATGGGCACTACGAATTCACAGTAGTACCATTTGGGTTAACGAATGCACCATCGGTATTCATGAGTTTAATGAATGATGTTTTTCGTACATACCTTGATCGCTTTGTCCTTGTATTTCTTGATGATATTTTGATCTATTCGAGAAATATGAAGGAACATGAAGAACACTTGAGACAGGTATTGCAATGTTTAAGGGAAAATCAATTGTATGCGAACCTGAAAAAGTGTTACTTCTTTCAATCTGAGATAAAATATCTTGGACATGTGATATCTGGTAAAGGTATTGCTGTGGATCCTTCAAAGATTCAAGCTATTGTAGATTGGCCCGTGCCTATTAATGTAGGTGAAGTTCATAGTTTTATGGGTCTAGCTAGTTACTATAGCCGGTTTGTTGAGAGATTTTCTAGAATTGGTCATCCTATTACGTCTCTTTAGAGAAAAGGGATGAAGTTTGTTTGGACAGAGCAATGTCAGTTGGCTTTTCAGACACTTAAAGAAAAGTTAACTAATGCACCTATACTAATTGTTCCTGATCCTACTAAGGATTTGATAGTGTGTATGGATGCATCCTTAGAGGGTTTGGGAGCAGTTCTGATGCAAGATGGGCGTGTGATTGCATATGAGTCTCGCAAACTCAAAGATCACAAATTAAACTATCCCACTCATGATTTAGAACTGGCTGCAGTTGTGCATGCATTAGTTCGATGGAGGCATTTCTTATTAGGTCATCGTTTCAAACTTCATACTGATCACCATAGTTTGCAATACATTTTTACGCAACTTAACTTGAATGCTAGACAAAGATGGTGGATGGAGTTCTTGTGTGTATGATTTTGAAGTGAGATATGTTCAAGGAAAGGAGAACGTAGTGGCTGACGCTCTTAGTCGTCGTAGACATGAGATCTCTGCTACTACTCTTGAAGTAGATTTGAGAGGTCAAATATTAGCTACACTTCCTACTGATAGATTATATTAGGAAGTGAGGTCGGAGATTGAATCTGGTAGACCTTTAGAAGGTCGATTTGCAGGGTATATCCTAGAACCAAATGGTATGTTACGACATTTAGGTCATATTTATGTACCACATTTTGAGGGTCTTCGTACATTAATTATGACTGAAGCACATCGAGCTCCGTACTCAACTCATCCAGGTGTTAAGATAAAGCATGCCGATCTTAGGCAATTGTATTTCTAGCCTAGTATGAAACTTGATATTGCTGATTATGTGTCGAGATGTCTTGAATGCCAGTGAGTTAAAGCTGAGCATCAACATCCTACTGGATTATTGCAGCCACATCTCATTCCTGAATGGAAATGGGATATTATATCCGTTGACTTTATTGTAGGGTTACCTAAGTCATCACGTCGACATGATGCCATTATGGTAACTGTTGACCGATTGACTAAGGTAGCTCACTTCTCACCAGTACGATCATCTTACAATGCTTCATCCGTAGCTAGGATATTCATGGAGGACATCGTTAGATTACATGGGATTCCTCATAGGATTATTTCTGATAGAGATCCTGTATTTACTTCAGCCCTATGGACTTCATTACAACATGCTCTAGGTACACAGTTGAACTTTAGTTCAGCGTATCATCCTCAAACCGATGGACAAACGAAGAGAGTTAATCAAATATTAGAGGATATGCTTAGGATGTACGTAATGGACCAACAATCACATTGGGAGGATTATCTGTATTTAGTAGAATTTTCTTACAATAACGGATATCAGAGTTCCATAGGTATGCCACCATTTCAGGCATTATATGGTTGTCCTTATCGAACTCCACTAAGTTGGGATCGACTTGAGGATAGAGTGTTACTTGGACCTGAGATGCTTCGAGACATGGAGCAGCAGGTTGACCGTATTAGAGAACATTTGATAGCAGCACAAGATAGGCAAAAGAAATATGCCGATGCACATAGAATAGACTAACAGTTTGCTGTTGGTGATAGAGTGTTTCTTTGAGTGCGACCGCGAAAGAGTCCAATCCGTTATGGAAAAGGCTCTAAGCTTTTGCCTCGTTTCATTGGGCCATTTGAGATCTTAGAGAGAATTGGTCCTGTGGCGTATTGACTCGCCTTACCACCCAGTTTGTCACGTATTCATGATGTTTTTCATGTATCAGTTCTTAGACCATATCATTCCGACATTTCTCATGTACTTGATTGGAATGCGTTATAGGTAGAGGAAGGGCAGTTGGCTTTAGAGCCCGTGGCCATTCTACAGCGCCAGACGCTCGGTCTCAGGGGTCAAGACGTTGATTAGGTGAGGGTCCAATGGGATCCTAGCCATGAGGCTTCTGCTACTTGGGAGGATGCGACACGCATGAGGGAACTTTATCCCTATCTGTTCGCAGGCTTTCAAGAGCAAGCCTGATCCTAAGGGGGGAGGATGTAGTACCCCTCCATTTATGCTTATGTTTTCTGTTGATATGTTTTCACACTGTTAGACTATGGTACTCTGTTTGGATATTTTGATCACTGATTTTGAGCGACAGTGGATTTACTCTATGACATGATGATACATTGTATGGTGATATTTAATTTCTGATATGCTTTGAGATAGCATAGATGTTTTCTTTTAGATGTTATTGTTATATATATGTTATGATGGACTAACAGTTATTTAATTCGTCAGTCTGATGTGACGTGTATTGGTGTGGAGAACAAAATTGCATCACTCGCTTGCGAGTGCCCTGTGATGTCCATGATTTTCTCCGCACGGTGTGCCTGTACAATGGTTTATATATATATATGCATGTTATTTGCTTGGTTGTAGGATTGCAGGTACATGACACTGACTCCACCTGGTTACTCAGGTTTGAGCATGTCAAGACTCAACGGATATGTTGATTGGGAGGTAGTAGTTTGGTTCATCCTAGTCTAGTCTATAACCCAGTCATGGTACATCGTCTGTTTTAGTTTAGAGTCATAGGTTGTCTTGTCTTTTTCTATTTAGTTTAATTGCTTGAAAGGAAAAATGTCAATTTTAATAATAGTTTATTATGTTTTAATTTACTGTTATTTAAATTAATTGTTAAATGTTAAAGAAATAAGGTTTTTTATATTTAATTAATTAATTAATTAGTTTGTTTAGTTAAGTAAGTTGATCGTAAAGATTAAATTTATTTAATTAAATAAATAAATAAATTAAATTAATATTGATTAAATTGTGTGTGAATAGATTTATTTAAATTAAATATTATTTGTGGAAATGACATTTGAAGTGTAAATAGATATGCATTTGTAAATTGTAAATTTTAAATAAATTAATTAAATCATGCAAATCTTGAAAGGAAAGATTGCCGAGAAGTTGTTGAGAAGATATTTTGTACTTCTCGACAAGTGTGCCAGTGCATTTATGATTTTTGGTTGAGGTTGTTCACGGATATTATTTGGGATCTGGGAAATACAGGGGGTTATCAATTTTTCTTCACGGGAAATTGAAGGAGGAATTTTGCTGTTAAAATTATTTTTTAAAATTTGTGATTACCTTTGTTCAGTTGTATTTTTGTGGAAGATCCCATTGCTGGGAAGATCTTTGTGGTTGGGTTTAGATTTCTTTAGGATTTGGTGATTTGGAGAAGTTGGAGGATTGCACTCTACAGGCAAAGGTTTCACTCTTCAACAGCTAAGATCTTCAAATCATAGGAGAACATGTATTTTTCTTGTTTTAATTTGTTTCCTTTAGAAAATGAGTGTTTGAGAAAATATTAGTTTTTGTGTTTCCTCTATTCTTCTCAGGAATTTTGTAAAATTTGGTTTAAACAGTAGAAAATTCTCAAACGAAACAAGAAAGAATTTTAAGGGATTTTTAAATGTAGTTTCTTGTTAAAAAATTTGTTATGGGTATCTATAGAAATGAATTTGATATTTTTAGTTGAGAATTTGCTGTGTATTTAATTGAAAATTCTTTGAGAAATAAATTGTTAAATGGATAAATTTCTCAATTTTACTATAGGAAAACCTTGTGGAAAGTATTTGTTTAATCACAGTAATTTCTTAGATTTATTGTAGAAAACCCTATGGAAAGTATTTGCATAATTACAGTATGTTAATTACTGTAGAAATTTTGTATATATATATATGTATATATTTTATATGAATTTTTTTATGAAATTTTATTTCAATACTGCGAAATCCGTACGTGAATTTTCTTTTAAAAATCGCATGGAAGTTTTTTTATTCTAAAATATTTATATCGCATGAAATTGTTTTCTGTGCGAATTTCATTTAAATGAAATTTGTTTTGTGGGAGCCGCAGGGGGCTACCCCCACGGCTGACCCCCACGGGGGAGCCAGTTGTGAGGACAGCGCCCAGCGCTGCCTTCACAGGCAGTGCCGACACTGCCTGCACAGCCGTGCCCTCCCATGGAGGGTTCGGCTGTGTGAGTAGCCGGGCCCTGCCCTGTTCATTGTTATAAAGTTTTTTTTAATATAGTTTTTATTTGGTTTTTAAAATATAATTATAATTTAATATATATGTTACATATATAATATATATAATTAAATATATGTTATATATGTAATGTATATATATATTATAATATATATGTTTATAATTGTTTACAAGAAAATAAATAAATATGAGTTTAATTTAAAAAGAATTTGGAATATATATATATATTTAAATATATATTATTATAAATATATATTTAAATAAATGTATAATTTTTATAATTTTATGTGCATATATTTAGATGAATGTATATTGCTAAATAGTATGAAGAAAGTATAAGTTGAGAAATCAAAAATGTTATCATAATATATGATTATGAAATTGAGTAGATTATAGACTTGATTTTTTTCTATTGAATGGAATTTGAATTAAATCTTTGAAGATTAATTTTATATATATCTCAATTATTGTTTGATTGGATTTAATAAATCTGAATAGGAGATGTTTATTTTTCCCAATTTGCCTTAATTAGAATTTTCTCTTTTATTGGGTATGTTGGGAATGTCTTAACTGTACAAGTCTTCTAGTCAAATTTTAAAACGTGGGAAATGTGATTATTTAAGTAGAGTTCTTGTGTTAACTAAGGATGTGTACATGGTGTTGCATGGTGGTTTGACACCTGTTTTATGAACAATGATTTGATGTCCATTATAATACATTTGGTCTTATATGTTGATTTTGGATATATGTACACCTTGTAAACCTTAGTCAGAGGAACTTAGAATTCCTATGTTATGTTTAGGGGAGTGGCTCTATGTAAGGGCCGACACACAAAGTGGTGTCAGGGTAACTTACAAAGAGTTAGTAAGTCAGTGATAACTAAATAACACAATAGTTAGAATTAAAATCCTTAACAAGATGTTTATGCCTCACTTATAGACTCAAGAGCTAGTTCAGTCTTGAGTATAAGATGAGAAGGTCTGGAATGGAAAATCAGTGTCTTGTTTCTTCAAAAGACATACGATTCCACAATGATTTGCAATGGGGTCGGGTTTCGTAAGAGGTTACCAGGGTAACCCAAGTTGGGGGATGGAACCTAGGAAGAAACACTAGGGTAACCTTTGCAATATTGTGATGACACTCCACCTAAAATAACAGTTAACCTTGTGTACTTAGTACATTCGATTATCTAAAATCTGGAAGCAATGTAACCATCAGTTAGTTATGTACTTGTGTCTAGGGTTAGTAGATTATGTCTAGGTAACCATATTACTATCTCCTAGCATGGGGGGTGGACCTACGGGTACCACATGGTTGGGTGGAACATGCACCTTACTCCGTTGGGTCCCCAGTTTATGATCATGGCATCGAGAGCTTCATGGATGGAGAGCTCATACTTGGATACAGATGTACTTTCTTTATTGCATTATTGTAAAACTTGTATTGTAAAACATCCCTCAATTGTTATGAGGTGAACACTGTAAAATGTAATTATTATTGAATTACCTCATCAGATGGATGAGTATTGTAATATCTTATCAAATGCAATGTAAGAAACATGTTTGTACTTTATATTATCTTGAATGGAATTCAATGTTATGTGATGTTTATTTTAAGTTTATGATTAATTAAATATGAGCAATGCGAAATACTAAAGTCGTCTATGGAATCTCAAAGTAGTGTAACGTCACGTAACTTAATGAATGTATGCAACTAATTAACTTAATATTACTACATTTAAAAAAAAAATTATTTCACCTTTATACACATTTGCATCATTCCTTAGGTTATTATGACAGGGCATTACAGAAAACCTAACAGCTAAATTTACGAACTCCTAGAAGAAGGGCAGTGTCACCATTGGTGCAGTGAAATTCAAGGTTACCACTACATTCATTTTTGAAGCAATGGGTCTACAAAATAATGGGCTTAAAGTGGAAAAGAAAAGTGGGGCGGATTACTATCTAGATTTGTTGACAAGTTCCTGCATGATGGGGAAAATCTCAAGAGATTTCAAAATGGGTATGCAAGATTGGAACTTCCTCCTTTTTGCTTTAGTTAGCCTGTTTGTTATGAGATACTTTACTCTTGAGGGTAGGTATATGTCAATACATGCATACCATTTCCCTTTGCTAAACCATATCCGACATGGTAAGAGAATCAATTTGCCCTTCTATTTGTTGTCCTCCTTGCAACTTAATATCAAAAAAGTTGCCAATCCTCCTCTTCACCAAGACCTTATGCTTACCCTATATAAGTATGCCCTGGCTTTGAATTCTCATGGCAACCCCATAGCTGGCTAAACTGTGAACCTTGATTGTTTTGAAGAAAATAATGAGGAACAACCTCATGAGGAAAAACCTATTGCTGTTGAAATCTCGGCGAAGGAACCTATCCCTTGCCAACCCCCTACAATTGTTGCTAGGTGTGTGCTTATTTCTGCTAAAAGTAATTCTCTTGTGGCCAATATGTCAAACTCCTCAACTCTGAAGTCGCAGAAGAGTGAGGAATTTTTTTTTTTTGAGATTGAGCTCCTTAGAGCCACGCTTGAGAAAAGGAAACATTCGCCTTTGTTGCTAGAACTCCCAAAGGCTAAGAAACCAAAAAGAGACATAAATCCTAGGGATATTATCAATATCATAGAGGAAGGGAATCAAAACGAGGAGGTAAAGGAAACTTTACAAGGGCAAGGGAGTGGTGGTAGTGGGGGGAGAAGGTTGGCATGCCTAGAAAAAGTTGCATCGAAAAATAAAAAAGGAAAATAGAAAATGATTGTGAGTGAGGAGCACTTGGGGTATGAAGAATTCAAAGCCCAGGAGGAAGATGACTCTTAGGACATGTACTTTGAGGACTTTGCATATGATATGGGGGAAGATGGTTTGGAGGAGGATAAGGAAGAGGAGGAGGAGGAGGAGCAAATTGAGCCTTCCGAGGAGAAGTTTGAGGTTGAAAATGTTCAGGATGTTGGAGAATTGGGACAGGATGTTGGGAATCAGGGTAGGGAGAACAATACTGAGGAGTTAAGTAATGATTTTTTAAGAGTAGGCTAACCTTTTTGTAGATACAGTTCAAAGATATGGAGAAGGCGTTAGCTACTCTAATGAGGGTAACTAATAGATTGCTGAGGGAAATGTTGGGCGCGACTTCTGGGGAAACAAAGATTACTAGGAAACTAAAGAAACAAGGGAAACCTGATACCCTGAAGATGTTGGATGAAATAGAGGGACCTAATTTGAGAGAATACATTGTTCTCATGGGAGAGTATGGGGACCTGTTGAAGAAAGCCAGTTAATGGCTTGTTGCTGCTACCCTATTGTTATTGATGAAATTTTTGTCCTGTTATTTTAACATCTCAGACTGTTGTTTTTTATCTCTATGTTATGGTGGAATACCACCTACGACCCTGTTGATTTAATTAATGGCTTACATATAACCAAGTATACTGGTAAAAACTTACTGTTTTTGATTAGTACTGGATGGACTATGGTTACTATTTTAAATGTTGGCCTGCGTGCTAATACTGTTGTTTTTTGGTTTGATTGTGGTTTTGTTTCCCACCTCTCTCTAGTTTCTTTTTGTTAGTTATTGTAACCATGGGATCAGGGCCCTTCCCTGCTTATCTAATAAAAAAAAATTACAATAAAATATACAATAATAAAATAAAACTTAAATATTTTTATAAAAAGAACATAATCAAACACTTAAATAAGTGTTAAAGAAAAATAATTATATAAAATGATCCAAGCATTACTTAAAATGGATCTAACTTATATTTAACATACATGATATCTAGGGAATAGTCATATGAAACCAATTTCCTTTACTGATATTATTCGTCCTCTTCACGTGCTTTGAATTCTTTGACCGTAGTTGGAAAATTATAAAAACCCAGATTTGTTTCGTTCTCTATTTTCTTTTGGTTATTCTACTTTATTTTATTTTGCCTTTAAATAATATGTTATCACAAAACTAAATCTTTATTTGCAAACTATCTTTTCTGCAATGTATTGTATTGTAACAAAATATTTATTTTTCTTTCCTTTGAACACAAAGAATGGTGCAAATGGCATTTTCCAATTGAAAGGAAACAAGTCTGAATTAATACAATAGAGCAAGGGAAAAGGTTTTTAAAATATAAAATAATATTTATTTTTTTGGGATAAACTTGACAACAATAGTATTATTTTAATTATTTTTTTAAGAAGATTGTAATGATAGTAAGAATATAGACATGTTATTAAAGAAATCTTCAAATCTATTTAGAACAATTCTAATTGTATGTATTTTCCATTTCATGTTCTATATTTATAGGGAATAAGCAATCTACAAACTGCAAATGATTTCTCAAAATCATAGGCTCAAAACTATAATTCAATCCATGTTCAAATCGGTCCAATTTGGACCCATGCACTCCACCTATTCAACACCATATATGAAAGGTAACTACTAAATGGGAATCTTGACCTCTAAAACTAGCGGGATAAACTAGTAAACCCGATTACTCTAGATTGGAGTAATAATTGCTCTTACAAAACTCTTACATAACTATATTTAGAGGTTCAAATATGATCCACCCAGTCTACAAGTGTAAGTCCTAATATTGAATTGTTCTCCTAGAACTATCATAACACATGTTTTGAGTTTTAAGTTGTGTGAGTGTATCCATTTTGTTCTCTTTTTTACCAAAAAAATTGTTGTATTAAGTGATAACTATACTAGCAAAAAAAAATTGATTACAAATAAGTTTTCATGATTTGTAGGTTAGGTGGCCAACTACCTCTATTTTAAAATTATCAAATACTTTTCTTTTGTATGTGCATTCTACAACCTCCACCATGTGGCAAAGACCACCTAATAGAACAACACATGACATTATATATTTCCATAACAATTGATAGCATGTCATCTATGATAATGTATTCTAGATATGGAGATTTTTTATCCAAGTGTCACTACCCATATGCAAATTGCTTCTATCACTACGTGTCCACATGCATAACATGTGGACCATTAGAGAAACTACTCACATTTGTAGCCACCTCTACTACCTCCTCTCAAATCATTATCTCCCACTTCTCAAAAGAATTGAATGATAGTGCTATTTTTTTCAAGATTGTAAGAAACATATGAGAATGCACTACATGCTACAAAATCCTAAAAAATATTGGACCATTTCCCAATTAAAAGAATAACTATAGAAGAGATAGGGAGAGGGTTTTGGAATCATGATTTTTTTTTATGTTGAAGAGGATACTTAGATTCCTAGCTAAAGATAGAAATCGATAATGTGTAGAAGGAGCAAGAAGAAGAGATGTAAAAGAGAAAACCTATATTTTCCCAAGAGGGGGAAAATTAGGCATAAATTAGTGTAGATTATGGCGATAATCAATTCTATAAAACTTGTGAAGGTTAGATGCAAAAAAATTCCAATCATTCCTTGAATTTTAATGGGATTTTTTTGTCCAAAATCATACATTGAAACCAAGTTGTAGACACAATAAAATTGATGACCATCGGTAGAACACAAGATATGCCTAAAGTTATAGCTGACAGTAAAATATATGTGGCCCAAGGTCTTGATTATTTAGGTTAGATAAATCAACCCCAAGGTGATGCAACATGAAAGAAATTAAAATAGTGTGGTAGATAACATATAGATAATATATCAACCCCATGAGGAGAGGTTGGTGTCCTTGGAGGATAATGTATGTAGGGTTCATGAGGAGCGGCTTGTTTCCTTGGAGGACATAGTGAATAAGATTTGTAGTGATTTGCAGTCTATGGTGCAAATTAGTAACCAACCTCTTAATTCTATTGTGTATGGTTTGACTTTGTTGAATGAAAAATCCCTTACTCGTGAACTGGTAAACAACTAGATCTTAGTGAGCATGAGGCGATTGCTAATGTTAATGACATGAATTAGATGGAGAAGAGTTTGGATGAGGGCTCGTGTTTGTGTACCAAGAGCAAGACCAAAAAGAGGGTTGTTATTTCTTTCCAAGAGATTGAAGATGTGATGGAGATGCACAATAATGCCATCTCTAGTAATCTAGAGTTGACTAAGGTTTTAGAAAATATGTGTTTAGCTTGTTCTTAGTCAACTTTTGTGCTGATGTTTTGATGTCAATTTAGTTGTTGGTTTGTCTAGGTTTATCTTTTAACAACTTTTTTGGTTTTTCTGCGGTTGTTGGTGCTCGTTGTTTAATCTTGTGCAACCTTCTCTCGATGTAAAGGCTTTTGGGATCCCTTCAAAACCTACTTTTCCTTATCAAAAATATACGCATAACATGAAGATTCAAGCAATTTTACACATTCATATATCTCATAAGATAGCTCTGCACATATTAATATTAACATAATATTTATATAATATATTCTCCATATACTATAATTTATTTACTACAAGCATATATATCTATATATATATATATTACTCTAATGGCATGAATTTGCACCCTAGGAAAATCCCCCATTTATTTACCCCTACATTAGAAAATATAAACCTAATGATGTAAAATCCACCACTGCCACCTTGTCCCTTCCACCTAGCTATGTCTTTTTGTATCAGTGGAGGAATTTATGTCAAGGATGTGCATGCACTACGCGAACATCTGTGTGTTGCGTTGTTGACCCTTGGCATAAGGTTTTGTCATTGATGTCAAAAAGGCAGCTTGCATTTGGCATTAGATGTTGTTCTTGATTGCATCTCCACTTGGCATACTTGGTTGGTTCACATCACAGTGCTATTGGTTTGGTATTTTGGTTGAGGTAAAATCATGTTTATCATTGGTTGGTTCACATTACAACGATATTGGTTTGGTATTTCGGTTGAGGTAAAATCATGTTTATCACACTTCATTGATGGTTTATTGGCTTGGCATACAAGATTTTGAAGCTCATTACAATACATATTGTATCATGGTTTGTCATCATGCATTTGTGGTAAGAAGTTAAAGTTGTGATCATTTGCAAGTTTAGATATATGGCTAGTTGGATAGTGATTAATATGTTATCTGGGCATGAACACATATTTATAGTACAATGAGCATCTTTACTTTTATCTCTATTATGTGATGACTAGTATATCTTATTTTGTGATAGGCATTGATGTCTTGTGTTTTTAACCATGGGAATAATGGTATTACACTTGTCTTGGAATAGTTGTGATTGCCTTGATCTTTATCGACATCATATGGAA
This sequence comes from Sequoia sempervirens, assembly GCA_007258455.2. Classification (NCBI taxonomy): domain Eukaryota; kingdom Viridiplantae; phylum Streptophyta; class Pinopsida; order Cupressales; family Cupressaceae; genus Sequoia; species Sequoia sempervirens. Next base: position 843,782,865 of record VDFB02281492.1, on the reverse strand, counting down.
TTGGATAAGTGTTTATACCATGTTTTATTTCACATGGTCGGCACCTTTGTATTGGCAAGCACATGTGACATCATTTGGTTTAAATTCCATATGCAAAAGGCATAAATACAAAGTTGACCTGTTTGGTAAGTTTTGAGGTCATGATATAGGTTAAAGACATTATTTCATATTGTTTTTTCACCGTCCCTTTTAGGGCTAACTGGTTCAATAGGGTAAGGAAGTTTTTTTAAATAAAGTCTATTGTGACTTTATGAAAATGGGAACCGACTATAGTGTGTAGTCGAGGCTTTAATGAATGTTTCTAAGGGTCAAGAGATCATGATATAGACCGGCCCTTTCTAGAGCATACGGGCTTAGCAGGTGAGCTGTATACATTGTTTTGTTTGTCTCTTTTGACATCATTCAACAAGGTTGAAGATTGGGTTATATCGTTGGGCACATAGGGTTTGGAAGTTGCATGAAATCTGGCACTCTACGTGTCACAAAGATCATTCTTTCAGTTGTAAAGAGGCAATTGGAATTGTAGCTGGTTGCAGTAAGTTTTTCTTCAGTTTTCAATTGCAAAAGGTATAGATTTTTCGATCTTTGTAAGATTGATGATAGCATTATTTATATGTGGTTTAAGGTTGGCAAAAGGTTAGAAAAAAATGAAATGTAAAATCTGAAAAGAGAAAGAGAATTTTGTTTCTCAGTTATTCCTGAATAGGCTTTTGCACACAAAAATGGTTTCCTTCGAAACCCTAGGTTACAATGCTTGTTTGTAAAATGAAATTTGAACAACCGTAAGTCATGCTCCAAAATATTTATGCAAAATACAATGATTGATTGAAAAGGCAGAAAAATTGAGCTTAATGTGCTCTATGTTTTCTAAATTTCAAAGGCAACAAAATTTAGAGGACACAAAAGGCATTAAGGATGGGAATTAAGGAAATAGAGTAACCCTCTGTATTTTACCTTCTATATTGTTTGTGATAAAAAATGTATATGCCAGTGAGGCATTCTTGAAAAGCCAATGAGGCATTGTTTTATTGCTAGTGAGGCATTCTTGTAACCAGTGAGGTTCTTTGGTCAATGAGGCCCTTTTTGCTAGTGAGGCATTCTGTAGCTAGTAAGGCTTGTATTGCCAGTGAGGCACTTTTCTGATTAAGCTAGTGAGGCAATTTTATGAGTGGTTTTTCTACCCCAAGAGGGTTTTCCACTCAGGAAAAAATAGGTTATGTCTAAATTTCATCTATAGTTTGTTTGGTCTGCATGAATACATATCAATCACGTATCACTGTTTAGAATGATATTCCTTTCTCTTAAGTCTTATATATGTTCACAAGTTAATATTTATCATAAATATTGTATTGGTGCATCTTTGATGTTGATCTATCAACTTTAGTTGTCATAATGCCTATCTTATATCAGTAAAAGTGTCATGATGTTCATATATGATGCTCTATCTCATGTTAATAGAAGTTGTCTTGATATTCATGTTAGGGTTTGAGTTGATGTCTTGAGTTGATAATGATTACCAAAGTTCTAGATGTTGAGTATGCATGTTCTCATGATAGTTATGTTTCAAAGTTTTGAAAGATTATATCAGAGTCATCTTGAATTAGTATACCACTGATTCACCCCCCCTCTCAGTGGTATTGTACTCCAACATGCGCTACCATCCTGAGAGAATTCATGCTAATGTGATTCACAAAACCATTATGTTTTCCATTGTTGTAATGTCCTCTACCTCCCTTGATTGACGAAAATCGGCCCCTTGCCTCCATTTTACCAATTCAAACTCAATTCATTCTCTCTCATTCATTCTTTCATGCTCTCTCTCACATTCTAGCACTTCACTTTCTCATTCTTCCTTCACTCTTGCTTCTACACCATTATTTTTCTTGCTGCAAGATTCTCACTTGGATCCAAAAGCACACTCTTGTTGCAACACTATTGTCATTGTAGGATTGTTAAGCTTCATCTTCTTTGTGTGGCAGCGTCACTATATCCCTTGCGCTATTGGTCTTGAGAGCTCGTAGTTGGGAAGGTAACTTTGTATTTCTCTATTTGGTTGCATCATCATGCTTATTAGATAACATTTCAGTTGTCTTTGCTTTCTATCTAGTTGTACTACTTCCTTCTAATTTCTTTATCAATTTCTATATCTTATGACATTCTAGTTGTTCGTGGAGGTGGGAACACCAAAATAGGGGTCTAACTGAGGTAGACCTCAAATACAACCAAACATTTTTCTCGTTTGTATGCATGTTGGAACGTTTGAGTGGAGCTAATCGAATAATTAAATCGTGGGAAGCACAATACCTTTTTCTACTCTTTCTATCATTCCTTTTTCTAGAATAGTTTCCTTTTAAGTATTTTATTTTCTACATTTTTTGTACTTTCTGTCAAACTGTGAAGAGTAGTGTTGAGACTAAAGATTTTGTTGAGCACTTGAAGAATTTGCATGAAGAGGTGAAGAAATGTATCAATAAGAAGAACTCACAATATAAGGCTAAGGCATATGATAAAAGGAGGTATAAGGAGTTCCAAGTAGGAGATGAAGTCATGGTTCATTTGTGAAAGGAAATGTTTCCAATTGGTACATACAACAAGTTAAAGATGAAGAAGTTTGGACCATGCAAGATCTTGAAGAAGCATGATTCAGGAAATGCATATAAGGTAGAGTTGATTGATGAAATTCATATTTCACCTATGTTTAACATTTCAGATTTAACAAAATATCATGAAGGAGGAATTGATGAAATAATGGAAGCATAGTAGAATATTCCAGCACCTACTTCAGAAAAGGAGGAGATAGAGGAAATTTTTGGATAGTCATGTGGGTAGAAGCACAAGAATAGGAATGCATAGAGTACTTGGTGAAATGGAGAGGAAGGCCTATTGAAGATTCATCATGGTTGTCTAAGGTTGAGGTTAACCATCATGGTTTCCCTCTAACTCCTAAGAAGTGACAAGGTCACTTTTCAAATTACCTTGGGTGTCTGATACAGGAGCATCCAACGGTGTAGGGAAATATTGCATCACCCAAAAAAAATGTTTTCCTTAATTTCTTTAGTTGTTTTGAGTCCCATGATGACACTTAAGGGGTGTAAGACATTCAAAAGTAAGAAAAGGTGAAAAAAAGTCACTTACTATTTTTAGTAAGTCAGCCTAAACGGGGTCGTATGGACCTGAAAATTTACCCCAAGGAGCAGAACTGAAAATCATTTTCGTTTGCTAAAGAATCGTCTCAATACCTTGCACAGTTTGGGAGATATTAAATTTTTTGTCCCGAGAAATTTCTCCAATGCGGCTTCAAATTCAGCTATAAAAACCTTAGAGGCCCCGAAGTAGCTCGAAAAGTGGACGAACCGATCTTTGATGGGTTTGACGTTGTAGATCTTGTTGAGATATTTCCAATGATATGTTATAATAGAAAATTAGACGCCTAGATCAAAAGTTATGGCTCTGCGAAGTTGCCCCACTAAAAAGTGAATTTCATTAAAATTTCTTCCTAGGCAAGGAATCAAACGGTGGAACTTTTGGTGCCAAAACAAAAGGGAAAGTTACACTTTCTAGAACATTCTAGGGCGGTTATTGGGGTAAAATAAAAAGGGTTAAGTGGAAGTTTTAGGTGGTGGCTCCATTAGTGCAGATTGTGGCTCTGAATACTATATTATTTTCAAAGTTGATTTTGTTGTAATGAATCAATCCCATGATTCTGTGGCATGTAAGTTTGAATCTGTAATTTCATTTTCTGAAAATAATTGTATTTTTTTTGTCTCCCATCTTCTGTGTTGGTATCTATTGTTGTGATTTGTGTGGGTTTCGGGCGGTGTGGTCCTCATCAAGTTTTATCAATGCCATGGATAAATTTGTGGTTCTTCTCTTTCTCACATGTTCTGCTTCATCAATACAGTTAGGTAACTATTGTAGATTTTTAGGTGCCATTGATAAATTTGGGTTTTTTTTTTTTCTCAGGTTCTACTTCATCAATTCGATGTGTTTAATATTGTAGGTTTTCTTGGTGCCATAGATAAATTTGGGGGTGTTTTCTATTTCATAGGTTTTGATTCATCAATTCAATAAAAAAAATTAATGAATCTTTTTTAAGTGACATGGATAAATTTGGGGGCGTTCTCTTTTCCATATGTTCTACTTCATCAATTCAGTCATGTAAATATTGTAGCTTTTTTAGGTTTCATTGATAAATTTTGGGGTGTTCTCTTTTGCATAGGTTTTGCTTCATCAATTCAGTGAGATAAATATTGTAGGTTTTTTGGTGCCATAGATAAATTTGGGGGTGTTCTCTTTTTCATAGGTGTAGATTCATCAATTTAGTAAAAAAAACTAGTGTAGTGTTTTAGGTGCCATGGATAAATTTGGGTGTGTTCTCTTCATCATAGGTTTTGCTTCATTAATTTAGTCAGGTAAATATTGTTGGTTGTTTGAACACTTTGCTATTTTAACCTATAATTTTGTTTTCACACTAAAGTATCTTTTAGTTTGAATAAATATAGAATTGTATTCCTCTATTGTCATATAATTTGGGAAGTTGTCATAACTAATAATAATAAAACTAAATATTAACTAGTAATACATAATTGAAGGTCAAATATTGAATTAAGAAGGTAGTTTGAACATATTTCAAGAATGAGAAATAATTACCTTGAAAGTGAACTATTATAGGGTTTGCAAACAAAGGGATTCTATTATTTTAGTATGAAGGCCCAAGTATGTTAATGTTTGGTATTCCAATTTATGTTTGGTAATACTAGTAGGGGAAATGATGTTCATACACAACAATATATTGGGGTTACAATATGAACAATTATCTATTGGTTAAATGTGTATTGGATGGGAGTTTAAATTGTTTTGATGGTCTCCTATTACTTGCATCTATCCATATAATTAATGTAATTTTGGAACCTTAATGTGACACCACTCTTGCAAGATTAAGGTTTACAATTCAATATTATAATAAGATAACACAATAAGTTGAAGTCAATATTACTATTATTCTAATGTTGCAATGTTAGTGTAGGTGATTGTGTATGAGCACAAGTATCATTTTGGTCTTACTAATGTCATTATGAAGGGTCCATAAATGTTTGTTGTTCCTTATATTCTTATATTTTAAATTTAGTGGACTTGTACCTCTAGAAATCAAACATTTGGGTTAGATTTTCATATATTATCATGATTGCTAATATGTTTAAGAAGATCTATTCAAATTAACTAATTTTATCCTGCCTATGAAACCCACCCTCGTCTCTTCCCACCAACTTACTTCGTATGTTTATACTTAACCCATAAGAGAAGTTATGAATCTAGTTTTTTTCATAGATTATGTTGTCATATTCAAATACCAAGAGAGAACATGACTTGTTTGTTTTCCTACATGTTAACTTTTATTATTATACATATTGTGTAAAGGTCTTATAACTTATGAAGTATTTATATTTATGGTTATCTATTTAACCATTAAAGAGTAATAGTTCACTACCCTTTCAGTCCAGTTGCTCACATTAATTGTCCACCGCCCGCACCAATTCTTATATACAGTAGCATTTAATGTGAATTCATTCCCATTACCTCCATGACATACTACACAAATTCCCAATTTACCGTTGTGTTTCCCTTATATACAATGTAAGTGTATTTCCTAGTTTGTTGTGAATGATTATGTGTATACTATGCATGCCTATTAGATATGAGATTTGTTAAACTTTGATGCCTATCAGATATGAGATTTGTTAAACTCTAATGCCTATCAGATATGAGATTTTTTAAACTTTGACTTACTATTTTTCATCCCTTTGCTTCAATTTTTCCTTCATTATAGTTATAGGTTAATAGTCTTGCTTTGTATATATGTATACATATATACACAAACATCTATGTATACATATATATGTGTACATATGTGTATATGTATATATCTATGTATATGAATCACTTTTACATTGTCTGCGCATTGGAACTACACTACCAACAGTTCATTGTAGATATCAACATGTATTACCATAGAAAAAAAATTAGCAGTTCTACTTTGTTACAATATGTATTTAGGGGACTTGGTTTTCTAAAGGCCTTTCATGTCTGCCTATGTTACACTTCACAATTCAAAGGGAATTGTGGACAAGTGAAATATAGGTTTATTGGTATGTGGCAACTGATCATGATTTACTATACACTCTTCATGTATCCTCGTCGGGGTCCTACAATGATTTCATAACTAGGATTTTATGACCATAATTTAGAGATTGGACATCTAACTTGAATAGTCATTCAACCACTATGAAGGTGTATTTAACTTGTCAACCTAGGGGCATGAACTTGAAATGGGTCGGCACTGTATGTGCACCAGGGGCTCAAATAGTCATTCCATTCTACAACTAAGAAACACAATGTTGAAAGTAAATTGTTGAAAAGGAAGTAAAGAAAATACTGAGCATCAACCAATAACTATGCTGAACTGAAATGCAAAGAAAGAATGAAAGATCTGAGCAAAAAACATGAACTACTATGTTTTCTTTGGCTGCAGGAATAGACACATAATTGACTTCTAGTGGCTGTAGGAACAGTCAATGCCAGATTTCAAACTAAGTACCAAACGACAAGTAATACTAAGCTAATGCTAAACTAAGAGAATGGATTACTCACCAAGTGGCCCCCCTTGGATAAGTTTCCTCTAAACTAACAACTCATATGTTTGAAATCATAACTTTATTTTTATTCAATGTAAATCATGCATACAAAGAGTAATGTATTTGTGTCACGGAAATGAGAGTACAATGTAGAATCGTGCAACCTCCTAAAAAAAGAGCATCAAATTATTATTTATACTACAACTAAAAAGGCAGTCAACTCCATGACTGGGAGGATGTCATTTAGGGAAAGTAGGGGAAAGTGGAGCAGTGACAGTTATGCATGCATGGAATCCAGTTAGACATGCAAGTCAAACGCATATCCAACACAACAGTAACACCCATACATGCTCAATCATTAAGGTCCACTGCAAGGTGGTTACAATCGGTTGCATGAAGAATCTTTGCTGCCGGCTGCCTTTGACCTAGAGCGGCTTCTCCCTTGGACATTATGGTGCATGCCCAGCTGGCGGTGTCCTCCATAACTTGATGTATTAAGTCTATAGTCCAAGGTCAGTATGCACAATAACTGCACATCAATAACCACTCTAAGAAACACTCATTAATCATGTGCAAATCAACATAGATGACCCACATATTATGCCAAATATCATTAAAGCCTGCAGAGATAGGGTAATGTCAAATTCCAATGGTTTGAGGGAAACATTATGCCAATACCAACACTTAAGCATTAAAATCCATGACATCAATGAGCAAATAGACTATAGATTTTACCCAAACTAGACCAAAAACTAGGCTCATCACTCCCCCCAACCTAACGTTTTGCTAGTCCTCTAGTAGGGGAAGAGTTGTTCTTTTGCTTGGTCAAATCTCTAAAATTTGCAATTGAGAGTTGTCCAACATCAGTGGCTACAGTGTGTGATTCAGGATCCCAATAGAATCCTCTCAATCTGTCAAATCTATCCCATCTCTACCTTTCTACAACAATATCACTCTGGTAGAATATGAAATTTGGAACAGGCCACATGAGCATGGGTGGCTGAAAAGTCAAGGGAAGCCAATGTTGTCCCTGAGTTCTTCCAATCTGAATATGTCTCTCAATTCTTTTCAATGCTGCAGCATAATTGTGGATGGAATGAGGCTTGGCCTACTTCAACTCATCGGTTAAACTATTCCATCTCTGGGATAAAAATATCCTCATGGTTTCCACTTTTGTTGTTTTTACCTCATACTTAGTGTAAGGTACCTCAATCCAAGGCATGATCCTATTGCCATAGCTTGGTCTGAGCAGCATTCTATGCCATTCTCTGTAAATATCCCTTGGGTTATTTGATTTAGCTCTAACATGCAAAGGGATATCAGACTCCAATTGTTTATAAGCACCGTGCTGTTGTCCCCAACTAATTTCATTTTGCACCCAAGACATGAATGATCTCAATTGAACATCTCCAACATACAACAATGGGTTCCATTCATGGTCTTTTGTGACAACATAATTATGTAAATGAAATTCACATAACAAATTCTTCATTTCAGGGGAGGCAATCCTATAAGCATTGAAAAATTCCATAGGGGTATCAATAAAAGGATTCAAACCTGAGGCAAGTCTTGACATCTTAAAAGAGAGATACTTCTCTTTCAGGAGCAAAGCATAGACCCTCGGGGATTCTCTACATTCCAAAATCTTTGGTGCCAAAGCTGCCATATCATTTACCCTCTGCTTCAGGGTAGTAATTTTTGCATTTTTCTCCTCAATTTCTTCATCCTTCTTTTGAATTTTTTCCTTTAACTTTTTTTTTTCCCTTTTCCATTCTTCCTCCCTTCTTTGTATCTCTATCCAAAGATTCAAAATTGTTGCATGTACTAAAAAATTAGGAGGATTATGAATTCCTACCAATCTTTTGGTTGATGACGACTCCTCATATGCCATTATTTGGATAAAATTAGGTTGTCCAGTTATCTCTAGCTATAAGGGTGTTGTTTCTTCTTCCTTTCGCTGCAAAGACTCTTGCTCTTGTTGCAGCTATAGGAACTCCTGCTCTAGTTCTGGTTGCTGCTGCAGGACCTCTTGTTCATGCTGCAGGAAGTTCTAATTTTCCTCCAATTCCTTTGCAATGCTAGCAAGATCAACTAGTGTTATATTTTCCGCTCCCTTAAATATGCCTTCTTCTTCTTCTTTTTCAACACACTCCTGCCCCATTGGAGCTTCAGGGTCCTCATGTGGGGTCTCATCAGGTTTAGGGATTTTTTGCATAAGCCCGGCTGGCCTTGATTTTCTGGTAGGTCCTTCATGTCTTCCTTTGGCTGTAGGAGGAATAGTATCAACTTTCCTTTGTTGCTACGACTTCTAACCCTTTTACTATGGCTTTTCCTTCCAAAAATGTCTTGGAAAATTCAAGGGAAATTCCTTCATCAAAACCATCCATTTTTAAAAGGTAGTCTATCCATCCACATTTCTGAAATTCAGCCAGGCATTGTGCATCCTGTAGTAAAATATCATGCACTGTGGGTTCGTTTTGAACTAACCCACTTGCCATTGTTTGCAATCAAACAAATGCTCTGCAACTCCTTTCAACTTTTTCTGTAATTCCCCCTAAAAGCGCTTCCTTGTAGTACCTACGTTGACTGTATTTCCTTTCTTTTATTTTGTCTTCTTCCTTGCAACTCAAGATTAGGACAGGGCAATAATAGCAAGAAAAGAAGTGATAGATGGAAATTATGATAGGAATAATTGGCGGCTACAGTTACTGTCATTTCACTCATGCAATCAACTCATTTTAAAATTCTGATGCAACCTAATATGGTTTGACACATGGACAATAAAATATTTGCATCTTTTTCATTTCCCTCCCTCAAACCTAAATTTGGACTTATGTCCACACATGTGAGATGGGAGTGGTGATTGGCAAGCAATGATATCATTTATGTGAATACCTATACTAACGTACATTGATTAAATGAATGTACTTAAAAGATGATTAAAGATAGCAATTAATGCGCACATACCTGAATGTGTGGAAGATTTACTGCAAAGATCATGGATAAATAACACTCGCCTTGCTGGAAAATGGATTGAGCAATGAATGAAGATGGGGTGGAATAGAAAGAGGTGGAATGAAGTGATGGAAGAGAGAGAAAGGTGGTACAGATGGGTGGATGGGTGGATGACAGAGAAATGGACTTCCACATAAGTGAAAGTTTTTATTATGAAAAGTACGTACCTCAATTAGGCTGAAGGAGGGACACTAGGTCCACTGCCTTTGACTGCAGGAAGCTCTGAGTGTTGGGTGAACTACTGCAGGAATTCTTCTTTAGAAGCTGGCTTATGATATAACCTGAGGCGATGACAATTGACAAGTAATTTGAACATGACAGGGTCAATGGTGGTAAGCTGGATGACTCCATTGGGAAAGACCTCAACAATCTTGTATGGTCCTAGCTATCTCATCTACAATTTTCTTGCATTGTCCTGGTATCTGGAATCATAGAGCAAGGTCCAATCTCTTGGTTTGAACTTCTTTTCTTTGATAAATCTATCATGCCACTTGATTCTCTGGTTTTGCATTACTTCAGTATGTTGCAGGGCTGCTCTCCTTATTTCATCCAAAGCATTTAGCTGCATGATTCTTTCTCTTTGTGCTTCAAAAATCTCCATCCCTAAATCCACTGTAGTTTGCAGAGTTTTGTGTTCAAATTCGATTGGCATCATAGCGGTTTTTCCATACAACTCAAATGGGGTGAAGTTTGTAGTTGTTTTCCAAGTTGTCCTATAGGCCCAAATAGCTTCAGGTAATCTGTTCGCCCAATCTTTCCTATGAACAACTATCATTTTGGTCAAAATAGCTTCAATTTCTCGGTTTGTCACCTCAACTTGGCCATTAGCCTGGGGGTGATAAGGAGTAAACTTTTTGTGCCTGATGTTATACTCATTCACCAGTGCTGCAACAAGAGTTGATGTGAATTGTGGCCCTTGATCAGTCACTTTTTTTCTTGGAACTCCATATCTTGTGAAAATCTCCTCATAAAGAAACTCTACAACTTTGTTATCCTTTGCATGCTTCATGGCCTTAACTTCTACCCATTTTGTTACATAATCAGTGCATACCAATAAATAAGACTTACCATTTGATGGAGGGTCAATTGGTCCCACAAAATCTAATCCCCATTTGTCAAAAGGAGTGATCACTATCTAAGGGCACAATGGAATCTCATCAGATCTGGTTGGTCTGCCCATTCTTTGAGATCTATCACATTTTTTGGTATACCTTCCTACATCTCTATGGAGTGTTGACCAATAGTACCCTATGTTCAAGATATTCATTGTTGTCCTTTTGTCTGCAAAGTGTCCTCCACATGGTTCATTATGACATGCATGCAAAATGTCATAAGTCTCATTTTCTCTTACACATCTTCTCATGACATGGTTAGGTCTAGTGTAAAACAAACATCCAACAATCTAAGAGAAAGGAAAATATTTTTCAATAAGTGCCCTTTTCTCTTTTGGGAGAAATGAGAAGGAACTCTACTTGTGACCAAGTAGCTGGCTATGTCAGCATACGAGGGTATTTGTACACTGAGGGATAATAGATGTTCATCAGGAAAAGAGTCATCTATGGGTTGGTTGTCTTCTGATGTAGTCAACGTTGAAAGAAAATCTACAACAACATTAGCTCTTCTTGGCTTATCTACAACAGTTATATCAAACTCCTGCATCAATAATAACCATCTTGCCAATCTCCCTGTGATCAAAGGTTTATTCATGAGATATCTAATGGTTGCATGATCTGTGTACGTAGATATTTGGTATCCCACTATGTAATGTCTGAATTTGTTTAGTGCATAAACTACGACCAACTTTTCCTTCTCTGTCACAGTATAATTGAATTCAGTTCCTTGCAAATTTTTGCTGACAAAGTATATAGAATTTTCAACAACTCCCTCTTTTTGTCCTAAGATTGCCCCTATGGCATAATATGATGCACCAATATGAATGTGGAAAGGAAGCTCCCAATTGGGTCCCTTAAGTACAAGAGCATTTGTCAAAGCTATCTTCAAAGAAGAAAATGTCTTGTCACAAGCTTCAGTCCACTGAAATTCGGCATCCTTAGTGAGAAGGGTATACAATGGTGTTGCTACCTTGCTGAATTATTTGATAAATTTCCTATAATAACCTGCATGACCCAAGAAACTTCTAACATCTTTTTGTTTTGCAGGCGTAGGAAAATTTGTGATTACCTCTATTTTTGCAGGATCTACTTGAATTCCCTTATGGGAGATGTAGTGGCCAAGAACTACACCCTCTTGCATCATCATAAATTTTTTTTCACTATTTAAGGATAATTTTTGATCCTCACATCCTTGTAGGACCCTTTTGAGATTCTCCAATGCTTGATAAAATTCAACACCATAAGTAGTAAAGTCATCCATATAAATCTCCATGCAATCATGAGAAATGTCTGAAAATATACCAATGACTTCCCTCTGGAAGGTTGCAGGTGCATTGCACAAGCCAAATGGGAATACCAAATAGGCATAGGTCCCCCATGGACTGGTGAATGTGGTCTTCTCCTGGTCTTCTGGTGCAATTTGGATCTGGTTGTAGCCGCTGAATCCATCTAGAAAAGAGAAGTATTGCTTTCTTGCAAGTGTATCTAAAACTTGATCAATGAAAGGTAAATGAAACTGATCTTTCTTGGTGATAGCATTAATTTCTCTATAATCAACATAAACTCACCACTTCCCTCCTTTCTTGGGCAAAATCACCAATAGAGACACCCAATGACTATCTGAAATGAAATAGATAAATCTCGCATCTAGCAATTTTGACAGTTCTTCTTTCACAATTTATCTCAGTGCAGGGTTAATCCTCCTTTGTGGTTGTCTTACTAGAGTGCAATCATTTTTGATATAAATTCTATGGGTACAAAGTTTAGGATCCAGTCCCTTCATGTCATGATAATCCCATGCAAGTGCATACTGATGGGCTCTTAATAGATTTTCCAACAACAGTTGTTGCGTTTCACTCAATTTATTATTAACATTCAAATATTTTCCTTCTGACACCTATATTTGGGTAGTTAATTCTACCATGGCCGCTTCATTAACACATGGTACCTTTAGTTCACATGGAAACAATGTATGGAATGCACCTGTTGCTATAGGAAGTCTATCTGCATGAACAATGTCTACAGGAATAGTGGATGTAGGAAGAACATCTACAGGAAAAACATTTGTAGGAATAGTGGTTACAGGAAGAACATGCACAAGTGTGTTGACTGAAGTAGAAGATGATGTGTCCTCCCTCCCATTATGATTTTGAATGATGTTAATCAACACCTCATCCTTGTCTTGGAGCTGCATGAAAGAGCTTATGCCTAGCATCATAAGTTGCACCATAGAATTAACTTCTTCGGCCTCTTCATCAACTTGTGGCCATACAAAATCTTCTTCATCATGAGATGGCTGAGTAGGTGGATAAAGAATAAAATTTTTAGTAGTCCTTCCATCTGAAATGGTCATGTCACCTGACTAACATCCAATGTAGGTGTTTGTGGTTTCCAACCAAGGTCTTCCAAGGATAATGGGATACCAGCCTACTGTGGCCTTAGGAGAAAGAATCATAAAATCTATTGGATATTCCCAGGAGTCTAGCATTACCACAAGATCCTTCACTACACCATCAAGCTTAATAGTAGAGCTATTTGCAAGCTGCAAGACAGTAGGAGTAGATCTCATGCTTGTAATATTTAGTTGTTGCAGGATGTCTTTGGTCATTACATGGATTGCTACCTCTAAATCAATCAAAGCATTCTTCACTTGAATCCCATTTATGACAACTGCTACCACAGGACTGCCTGGGTCATTATACTTGAGAATAGTCACTTTTCCCAACATGATATTAGCTAGCTGGGCCACCACATGAACTGTAGTTGGGTCTTTCTTCTTCCTTCCTAGCTTCTTAAGACAAGCTTCCTTAATGGATTTGTTGTAGATTGGAACACCTTTTATGGCTTGAAACAAGGGTATTTGAACGCATATGTTTTAGCTGATCCAGGATGTCAAAATTAGTATCCTCCTTTTCTTCCTTCTTCTTGGCAACTTCCAATCTCTAAGGAAATGGTGGTTCTTGCTCAGTTCGTTTGGCTTGGATTGGTTTAGGACTTTTAGGTGCATTTGGCTGAATAGGATCATTTAGAGGCTCCTCCTCCTCTTCCATCAGAAGCTCAGTAATGATGGGCTTGGAAGGGGTTGTTAGCTTGGTTCCTAAATGCAAATGGATATCACTTACACTCACATCATATGCAGGAAATTGGTTTAAATCAATAGAATATATAGGTTGTTGTTGTGGCTTATTATTAGGATTGGGTGTGAGCTGAGCTGGTAGCTGAGTTGGTTTAGGTGCATTAGGAGTTGGGTTAGCAGGTGGAGGCATTATAGCAGGTTGTTGGGGTTGAGAAGGTGGCTGCATGTAGGCGGTATTTTGGGTAGGCCATTGCTGCCCTCCTTTCCATTGATTTGTTTATTGCCAATTTCTTGGAGGTGGTTGTCAGTGCCCTTGAAATTGCTATCAATTCCCCTGAGGTTGTTGCCACTGAGGTGGAGGACTCTGATGGCTAGGCCAAGCATTTGGAGGGTTACTCCAAGGTTGTAATGGATATCCTCCATAATTGGGTGGATATGGGGGCTGCCATTGGTTGCCAGATGAATAAGAGTTAAAATATGGTCGAACATAGGATAGTGGATCTAGTGGCATACCTTGTCTTGGAGCCCAGGGCTTCCTTTGTGCAACATAGTAGACTTGGTCTTCTTCAATCTAAATTGGCTTGAACTCAGGTGGAATCTGCTTACTTTCTAGATTAGCAACCATCTTACATCTGCAGTCCCTCTTCTTTTGTTTGCAATGAGGACAATACTCTACCAACATCATTTATGCCTCCTCTTGCTTCTTTTTGGCCTGAAGTGTATCTAGCTAAGCAGCTAGATTGTTAATAATATCTTGCTTGAAGTCTGCCAACAAATTAGTGATCTCCATTCTTGAAACTCCACCGGTAGTTGACTTACCCATGGATGATTGATGAGCTCTCCCTTTCTTTGAAGCTGTTGTGGAGTAATTTTGGCATATCTTCTTGATATCTTCCCAAGGAACTTGGGAGATATCTCCTCCTGCCATGAGGTCCAAAGCATTAGTGCAGCCATCATTGATTCCTCTTAGGAAAAACAACTTTTGTGAGTCCTCATTAAGCGCATGGTGTGGATATTTTTGTAGGAAAAACAAAAATCTTGCAATGTAGTCTTCTAGGCTCTCATCTTCCTTTTGTTGCATCCTGAAAATGTCTCCTCTCATGTCACTACCCATGCAATATTCCTTGTACTTCTCAAAGAATTTTTCCTTCATATCTTCCCAAGTTTGCACAGTATCTCTGCCTAGGCTCGTGAACCATCTTAATCCAGCCTCTTTCAAAGTGGTGGGAAATAACTTAAGCCTATGGGAATCAGTAGTATAATCATTACTCCTATAGAGTATGTCAAATTCAAATAAGAAGGTATCAGGATCTTCTGTTACAAGTCCATAGAACTTGGGGAGTGTTGAGGCAGGAATGTTCTTAATGTTGTCAACTTCATTCTGATGGTCAATGGGAAAGGGAAAAGTTGGTTGGTTCTATCTATTCCCATTTGCATCACCCATTCCTTCTTGATGTGGTTCAAGGACAAAGAGGTTCTCAAGCTGATTTTGATCTTCTAAGGAGACTTCAGAACTAGTCAAATCAGGATATGCGTCTGCAAAGGGGTTTGGATCTTCTTCTTCTTTTGATAATTTCTGGTACTCAACTAACTAGAATGGACAAGGATTGTTAGGAAGAAATCTCTAATAAGCATCCCTTCTCCTTCCTCTATGCATGCGGTATCACTCACTATCAGTTAGCTCACACAAAATTGGTAAAGAATCAGAAGGGTCATTACTTCCTATACAAGATTATGCTAAGAACAACTTCCAAAGATACTACAAAAAAACTATCAATGAATCCAAAAAACTTCCTAGCTTGACACCATCCCTGGCAATGATGCCAAAAATGTCTGCCTCCTACAATGATTTCATAACTGGGATTTTATGACCATAATTTAGAGATTGGACATCTAACCTGAATAGTCATTCAACCACTATAAAGGTGCATTTAACTTGTCAACCTAGGGATGTAAACTTGAAATGGGTCGGCACTGTATGTGCACTAGGGGCTCAAGTAGTCATTATGTTCTATAGCTAAGAAACACAATGTTGACATTAAATTGCTGAAAAGGAAGTAAAGAAAATACTGAGCATCAACCAACAACTATGTTGAACTGAAATGCAAAGAAAGAATGAGAGATCTAAGCAACAAACAAGAACTACTTTGTCTGCTTTGGCTATAGGAACAGACATAAAATGGACTTCTAGTGGCTGTAGGAATAGTCAATGCTAGATTTCAAACTAAATACCAAATGACAAGTAATACTAAGCTAATGCTAAACTAAGAGAACAAATTACTCACCAAGTGGGCCCCCTTGGATAAGTATCCTCTAAACTAACAACTCAGACATGTTTGAACTCAAAACTTTATTTTTATTCATTGTAAATTGTGCATACAAAGAGTAATGTATCTGTATCACATAAATGAGAGTACAATGTAAAATCATGCAACCTCTTAAAGAAGGAGCATCAAATTATTATTTATACTATAGCTAACAAGGCAGTTGACTCCACGACTGGGAGGATGCCATTTAGGGAAAGAAAGGGAAAGTGGAGCAGCGGTGGTTATGCATGCATGGAATCTAGTTAGACATGCAAGTCAAGCGCAGATCCAACACAACAGTAGCACCCATGCATGCTCGATCATTAAGGTCCACTGCAAGGTGATTACATTCAGTTGCATGAAGAATCTTTGCTGCCAGTTGCCTTTGACCTGGAGCGGCTTCTCAGCTGGATGTTATGATGCATGCCCAGTTGGCGGTGTCCTCCATAACTTGATGTATTAAGTCTGCAGTCCAATGTCAGTATGCACAATAACTACACATCAATAACCACTCTAAGAAACACTCATTAATCGTGTGCAAATCAACATAGATGACCCACATATTATGCCAAATATCATTAAAGCCTACAAAGATAGGGTAATGTCAAATGTCAATGGTTTGAGGGAACCATTATGCCAATACCAACACTTAAGCATTAAAATCCATGACATCAATAAGCAAATAGACTATAGATTTTACCCAAACTAGACCAAAAACTAGGCTCATCAAAGCAGTTGGGATGGGAGTTGTAGTGGCGCATTATTCATGAAATTGTAATATTTTTTGCATTGGATAAAATCATTGGATGGTTGTGATAATGTGGATGTAGCCCATATTGGGTGAACCAAATTAAATTCTTTGTGTTGTCTTGTTGTTGCTATAATTTTTCTTTGTTTTATTTCTTTTTTTTATTGATCAAATCTTCATTTAACTATTAGATATTTTCCTTCTAACTCTAACAAGTGGTATTAGAGCAAGGTTGTGTTTAGTTACATTTTGTAGGGTCTCACGGTTGAGTGAGATTCTCACAGTAGATGAGGGTAAGTTGAAGGTTGAGAAGTTCAATAGGAAGAACTATCAGTTATGGAAGATGCAGATGAAGGACTACCTCTATCAGAAGGATTTATGGTGGTCATTGGAAGGGAAAACCAAGAAACCCTCAACAATGTCTGATGAGGACTAGGATATTTTGGATAGAAAGGTACTTGGCAGTATTCTTTTATGCTTGGCACAATCGGTGACATTCAATATTACAACAGCAAAGACAACTCAAGAGTTGATGCAAACCCTGGTGAAGTTATATGAAAAGCCTTCCACTTCAAATAAGGTATTTCTTATGAAGTGTTTATTTAATATGAAAATGGTAGAAGGCAGGTTAGTTGTTGATCATTTAAATGAGTTTAATATGGTTACCAATCAATTAGCTTCTATAAATGTAAACTTTGATGATAAAGTTAGGGCTCTTTTGATTATGTGTTATTTTCCTGAAAGTTGGAATAGCTTGGTAATGGTTGTTAGCAATTCTATTTCTGGTTCAAATACATTGAAATTTGATGATGTTGTTGGTGTTATTTTGAGCGAGGAAATTCATAGAAAAAGTTTAGGTGGAACATCCACATCAGACAATGTTTTGAATGTAGAAAGCAAGGGAAAAACAAAGGAGAAAGGAAATAATTTTGGAAGTCGTAGAAAGTCATCAGGAAAATCAAAGGATAAAAGTTCTCAATCCAGATAAAAGAAGGATTGTTGGTACTATGGTAAGTTGGGTCATTTAAAGAAAAACTGTTGGTCTCAGAAAAATAAAGGAGACAAAAAGGGAGGTAATAAAGAGGAAAATGTGGTAAGTAATAAATTTGATGAGGATGCTTTGATTCTTTCCCTTGATAATGTTGATGATTCTTGGGAGTTAGATTCAGGGGCTTCATTTCATGATATGGCCCATAGAATTTATTTCCTTGATTGTGTCCAAGGGGATTTTGGACTGGTTTATTTGGGAGATAACAAACCCTATCAGATTGTTGGAAAGGGAAGGATCAAGATTAAGTTGTAGAATGGGAATCATTGGCTACTACACGAGGTAAGGCACGTTCCAAAGTTAAGAAAAAAATAATTTCAGCAGGGCAACTAAATGATGAAGGTTGTATTGTTACATTTAGTGATAGAAATTGGAAGGTTACAAAAAGTTCCTTATTGGTAGAAAAAGGTGTGAAAGTAGGCACCTTATATCTTTGTATAGGCCATGTTGTTCCTTCTACTTTAGCTATTGCACATAAAAATCAATGTTCAAGAATAGTTGTTGTAGTTCACCAGGTAGAAAATTAGATAGTTGCTATGGATTCTAAATCAACACTGTGGCAGAATAGACTTGGGCATATGAGTGCAAAAGGTATGAAAGTACTTCATACAAAGAATGTTTTACTAGGTCTAAAATGTGTTAATATGGATTTTTGTGAAAGTTGTGTGTATGGAAAACAAAAGAGATTTAGTTTTCTCAAGGATGGGAAGCAAAAGAAAGATGAGAAATTGGAGCTTATTCATATAAATGTATGGGGACCAGCTCAATTATCTTCTCTTGGTGGCTCTCAGTATTATGTCACTTTTATTGATGATGCAACAAGGAAGGTATGGATTTATTTCCTTAGGTAGAAATATGATGTATTTGAAACTTTTTAAAAATGGAGAAGCTTGGTTGAGAATGAGACAAGTAAAAAGTTAAAATGTCTCAAATCTGATAATGATGGTGAGTATTGCAATAAATAATTTGACAATTATTGTTCCTCCAATGGTATTTACAGGCAAAAAATGGTTCCAAGGACTCCACAGGAAAATGGAGTGGCTAATCACATGAATAGAACAATAATGGAGCATGCACGAACTATGAGATTGCATGTTGGGCTACCTTTAAACATGTGGGAAGAGGCTATAAACACTATTGTTTATTTAATTAACAGAGGTCCCTCTAATCCTTTGGGTTGTGGTATTCCATAGGAAGCATCGACATGTAAGAAGGTGAGTTATTCTTTTCTCAAAACCTTCAATTGTGAAGCATTTGCACATGTAGATTATGAAAATAGAACCAAAATTGATGCAAAATAAAAGAAATGTATATTTGTTGGATATGACATTGATGAATTTGGTTATAGGCTTTGGAATTTTGAAAATCAGAAAATTGTGAGAAGTAGGGATGTCATGTTCAATGAGAAAGTGTTGTACAAAGATCAATTGCAGCAACATGAGAAGACAGAAAATGATTATGTAGTGTGGGATGATACACCGAACAATGATGTTCCAGTGGTTCCTCATGCTATACAACAACAACAACAACAAATAGCACAAACTCTAGTGAATTTTATATGATCTTTAAGGATAAATAAACCCCTGGAAAAATACTCTTCCTCTTTGGATTCTATTTAATTAACTGATGTTGGTGAACCAGAATGTTATGATGAAGCTATATAGGTGGATACCAAGGTTCAGTGGGAGCATGGAATGGAAGAAGAAATGGACTCCTTGCTGAAACTCAAACTTGGGAATTATGCAAGTTTCCTGCAGGTAAAAAGGTTTTACCAAAAAAATGGGTTTATAGGATGAAAGAGGAGGATAGCGGTAAGAAAAGATATAAATTCAAGTTAGTTGTAAAGGGATTTGCACAAAAAAGGGTATTGATTTTGATGAGATTTTTTCTTTAGTTGTTAAAATGACTTCTATACGCACTGTTTTAAGTATTGTGGCTACTGGAGATTTTCATTTGGAACAACTAGATGTTAAAACAACCTTTCTCCATGGTCATTTGGAAGAGGAAATATATATGGAACAACCACAAGGATTTGAAGTCAAAGGTCAGAAGATATTGGTGTGCAGATTGAAGAAAAGTTTATATGGCTTGAAGCAAGCACCTCAGCAATGGTATATTAAATTTTATAGCTTTATGGCTATGGCTATAGTCGGTGTAATTCAAACCATTGTGTTTATTTTAAGAGGTTAGATGATGATAGCTACATTATTTTATATTTATACGTTGATGATATGTTTGTAGCGGGGTCTAACATGGTTCACATTAATAAGTTAAAATATCAGTTAGTAAATTATTTTTCTATGAAGGATTTGGGGTAGTGAAACAAATCCTTGGTATGAAGATTACAAGAGATAGGAAAAACAAAAAAAATGTTTTTATCTCAAGCTGATTATATTGATAAGGTGTTGCAACGATTTCATATGGAGAATGCCAAAGTTGTCTGCACACCTTTGCCTAGTCATGTTAAATTAACAAAGGACATGTGTTCAAAGACACAAGAGGAGGAAGAAAAAATGTCCAAGGTACCATATGCTTCAGCTGTAGGTAGTTTAATGTACGCCATGGTATGAACAGACCAGATATTGTACATGTAGGAGTTGTTCAATATCTAGTCTTTAGTCAACATAGCCTGGATTCTTAGGTACTTGAGAGGTACATCCAATAAATGTTTATGTTTTGGGGGCTCTAATACAAATTTAAAAGACTATGTTGACTCAAATTTGGTAGGGGATATAGATACCAGGCGGAGTACCACAAGTTATGTATTCACAATTGGTGGGACAACAGTGAGTTGGATTTTTTAGTTGAAAAAGGTGGTTGCTTTATCCACCACAGAGGCAGAGTATGTTGTTGCAATAGAGGTAGCAAAGGAGATGATATGGCTGCAACTTTTCATGGAAGAGTTGGGAAAACAACAAGTTAAAAATAACTTGTTTATAGATAGCCAGAGTGCTATACATCTTGTAAAAAAAATTTCCTTGCACTCTAAAACCAAACACATACAACTGAGATATCATTTCATTCGGTCAGTGTTGGAGGATGGATAGGTAAAGGTAGAAAAGATACATATAGATGCCAATCCAGTGGATATGTTTACAAAGGTAGTGACAAGGGAGAAGCTGAGCTCCTCTTCAACTTGAGTTGGTCTTCATGGTTAAAAGTATAACAGAGCAGCAGGGTCCAAGGTGCTTATTTCTAGTGGGAGCTGTAAGTGCAGCGGTGTCATCCAAGATTAGTCTCCAAGTGGGAGATTGTTGGTATGTGGCGACTGATCATGCTATACTATACACTCTTCATGTATCCTTGCTGAGGTCCAGGGCTGGGCTAGGCTGGGCTGAGCCCTGGGTGGGGGTTCAAGGGTTGCAACCCCCGAGAAAAAAAATTTATCCTTTTTTTTTGCTTCGTCATCAACAAATAAAAAAGTGACTTTCTAAACCCTAAGTCTGGAAGCTTCTAAAAATCTTGTAATAAGTGGTTGGGATGGGAGTTGCAGTGGGGCATTATTCGTGAGATTGTAATATGTTTTGCATTGGATAATAAAATCATTAATGGATGGCTACGGTTTTGTGGATGTAGCCCATATTGGGTGAACCACGTTAAATTATCTATGTTGTCTTGTTGTTGCTATAATTTTTCTGTGTGTTTTATTTCTCTATTTTATTGATCAAGTCTGCATTTAACTATTAGATATCAACCTTCGAACTCTAACAAGGTTACCATTAGAAAGGCTTTGGGAAAATTGAGTCTCCCTAAAGCATTACTGAATACATAAATTACCAAAATCCATTCATCCATGTCACATGTGTTTGTCATCCCAAAAAAAAACATAAGAATAATACTTCAGTCCATATTTCCAAACATAATGACATAAATTTAAGACTTCAGCCCATAAAGCAATCGGCCTTATCAATGAACACATCCTTGTTAATAACTTTTTTATCATATATGCATGTAATTGTAGTGCCAACAATAGTTAAATCATTTTCAACATGAAACTATACCTTCTTATGAGGAAGTAGCAATAGGGAGACATGGTTTTTGAAATTCTCTTTGTGTTCAACTATGTTACATTCTACCATTCAAAGTGAATTGGATGACTATTGCAACATAGTTTAACACTATCGAGGTTTTCAAAAACCATGTCTCCTTATTGCATAGGGGAGAGGTGTTGATACGTGCACAGCCTATATTGGAAGGTTCACAAGGAGTGCCACATGGACTTGTAATAAAATTTAATAATCTTGCCATAAAAGAAAATTAATTTAGAAACCAAAAAAAAAAAAAAAAATTCATTTATAAATCATATAACATGTGTCAAAATCTGATTTGGCCAAGGTGTCAAAAAATTGTTTGTTTTAAGACACACACACACACACATTTGAGATGTACTAAACTATGATATGTGTTTTCTCCTAAGACCATGGAGTCACATAATGAACAATTTTTTACATGCATTATTTTTCTTGACAGATTGGCTAACTGTGACACTGAACAAACCAACAATATTTATAGGAGCAAATTGAAGAACAACAACAAAATAAAATTGTATAAACATATATACATATACATATACATATACGTATACATATATGTATATATATATGTATATACATATTTACCTGACTGAATTGAAGAAGTAGAACCTATGAAAAATAGAACACCCCCAAATTTATCTATGGCATCGAAAAAACCTATAATATTTATTTTACTAAATTGAAGAACAACAAAATAGATATGTATAAACAGAGACATACATACATACATACATACATACATACATATACATATATATATATATATATGTTTGTGTGTGTATACATATATATGTATATGTATATATAATTGCTTACATGCATTCTTTTGCTTGAGAAATTGGCTAACTGTGACATTGAACAAACCAACATAATTTATATAACTGAATTGAAGAACAAAAACAAAATAGAATTATATAAACATATATGTATATATATATGTGTATACATATTTACATGATTGAATTGATGAAGCAAAACCTATGAAAAAGAGAACACCCCCAAATTTATCCATGGCATCTAAAAAAGCTACAATATTTGTTTTGATTAAATTAAAGAACAATAAAATAGATATGTTTAGATAAATATATACGTATACATATATGTATATGTATATGTGTGTGTGTATGTATATGTATATATATGTGTTTACATATATGTATGTGTATATATAATTTCTTACATGCATTCTTTTGCTTGACAAATTGACTAACTTTGACACTAAACAAACCAACAATATCTATATGACTAAATTGAAGAATAACATCAAAATAGAATTGTATAAAAATATTTATATACATAAACATACATATGTATATTGTTAGAAAATTGTGCCTCAACTTGTTGGCTTGAATCTCTAATAAAGACAACGTATTTTTCCTTTGCTTGGTCTTCATTATTGATAGATCGTTGGAGTTCGTAACTTTGTAACCTAAGTCGCAGGGTTCTAAAAGTTTCTAACTTTGGTGACATTTTGTTTGTCATGACATCCAAAAAATTCCTAACCTTTTGGTGGAGGTTGCGAAGTTTGAGTTTTATCCAACTAGGCGATAGTGGTATCGGCTTGTCGTGGGGATCAGGAAATTCCTAACCTTTCGGTGGAGGTTATGAAGTTAGATTTTTACGCGACATGCCGATGGGTGTTCACTTCTTTGGAGCCATGCCGATGGATGTATTGAGGTTGTGGTGGTACGAGTGAGTGAATAACAAAAGGGCTAACTCGTGGACACGTAAAGTCTTTGGGTTTTTGGATTTAAGCTATTGGTTGTTTATATTCTGCACCAATGTGGGATAATGTCAAGGATTGAACTTCTTTGATAGTTGAACAAACTAAATCGGTTTGGACAAAATATTCTTGGAGATCGAAGCGTCTTTGTAAGAATAGGTGAAAACGGCAGACCAGTTGGGTTTCTGTGTTGGAAGAAAAAAAAAGGATTGGTTTCAGTTGAGCGTGTACTGTATGTTGAAAGAACATTGTAACAGTGTTGCGATTGACTATGGTTGGCCTAATTGTGCTGTGTAATATCAGAAAACAAATACCTATGAAGAAGGGTTCTGTAACTTTATTGTAATTTCTTTTTACTGTGAATAAAGTGATATTTCTTTGGTGGTGGGTTTTTCTCCCAAAAGGGTTTTCCCACGTAAACTTGGTGTCCATTCTATATTGATATTATTGTCTATTTTGTTCTATCCTTTTATATGTGAGTCTTAATGTTCTATAATTTGAAATTTAAAGTACTCCTGTGTTGTTCCCCTATGAATTGACATTAGGAAAGAGATTTCTGCACTAAAGTCTTTCCTTACAAGTGGTATCAGAGCCTGGCCAGTTGTGTTATCCTTGTGGGTTGGGTTGGTTTTTTCTATCAATTCTGAAGTGGGAGTTTTGTAGAAACTTGGTAATCTCGATTGCAGATTAAGATGGCAAGCATGTTAGGAAAGATTGAAATTGAGAAATTCAATGGTAGCAATTTTGAGTTGTGGAAACTCAAAATGGAAGATATGTTGGTGGATCATGATCTTTGGCTTGCTGTGTTTGGAACAAAACCCTCAGGCATGAAGCAAGAAGATGGGGATCTCGTAGACATAAAATAAAAAGGGTTGATAAGACTCTATATAGCAGACTTTGTTCTCTTGAATGCTCATGAAGAGAAGACTGCATCTTCTTTATGGAAGAATCTTGGAGACATTTATCAGGGCAAGTCTTTGGTGAATAATTTGTTCTTAATGAAGAAGTTGTACTCTTTGAAGATGGAGGAAGGGGCGTCTGTGGTTGATCACCCGAATACTTTCAACATGCTTATTGCTCAGTTAACATCTGTGAGTGTGAAGATAGATGATGAAGATCGTTGTATGCTCTTGTTGTGTTCTTTGCCTAATTCTTGGGATCATTTAGTGATGGTGATTGGGAGCACAATAACCACTTTCAAGATGGAAGATGTGGTTGCTTCTTTGTTGTCAGAAGAGATGAGAAGAAAATCTTCTAAGATGGTGAAGGAGGCTCTTGTTGTTCGTGGCAGATCGAAGGAGAAAGGCAAGAAGGACAATAAGTTTAAATCAAAATCTAAAGGGAGATCAAACACTCACTCATTTGATTGCAAAATCTGACGAAAATTTTTGATGAAAGATGAATAATTTGATGTATTGTCAGGTACTTGTGATATTTGATGTGTAATTTTAAAAAAAATTAATTTTATCCCTGACGTTCGTCGAAATATTGATGAAAACCAAGAGGTTCATCGAAATTTCGATGAACATGCAAAATAAGAAAAAATCAAATTGTGGCCGACATAAATAAAAGTGAATTCACCTATTTATTGCGACAATGTTTTGCTATACTTGTGAATTTTCTCTGCTTGCGAATTTGCTATACTTGTGACAGTTTGTTGAGAACTAAGGACGATTTTCTTGGGAGAAATTAGAAAAAATTCAAGAACATATCGCCAGGTTGAGGGTAGTCATTGTCTTTTTCCAAAATTCATTTGTGAAGTCAGATTTGTACTTCTAGGTTTGAAAATCATATTTTAAAGCAACATCTCATCAGATTTCATTTTTAGACTTGTGTATTTTTAGAATTTCATTTCCAGATTTTGTTGTGCAAGTTCAATATTATGATTTTAGGAGTCTAACGGTTGGAAATCATAGTAAAATCAGAATTTAATAAGTTCTAGAATTAGCATTTTATAGTGTTTTTTGGGTTCATTAACTTCAGACTATCTTCTCTTTTGAAGGGGTGGTTGCATGCCAAATTTTTTTGGTGCAAAATATTAGAATTATTAGATTTTGTTACTTGTCTATGATTAAAAATTATTGGATTTTGAGTTTAATATTTTTTGAAGATCTAAATATTCAAGCTTGGTAAAGAAAAATCATGTTAGATAATATTAGTGCAGAAAAAAATGAACAGACAATTGCTAGAATGTGGGCTAGATTGCAAAAAAAGGGTGATGGGAAATGTTATTGTCCTTGCAATAATTTTAAGGACTTAAAGACAAGAAGACTTTTAATCACAACAGCTAAGAAACATTGTAGGTAGCATGGTCACGTTGAAGGGGATCATGATTATTGTCCATTGGTAAGTTGTTCATTATATGTCTTTATATTGATTGAATTTGTAAATGTTTATATCAATTTAACATTTTTATATATAATTTTTTTTTTAATCGTGATCATGGTTTATTTGTGTAGATCATTATTATAAAAGTGGGGCACCCTAGGGCACAAGATATGGATTATCACGCCCCAGAGAATGTGGTTTTGCAAGTGGAGGAACATGGAGTTGTGAATATTGAAGATGAAGTTAATGATCCTATG
Source organism: Sequoia sempervirens (assembly GCA_007258455.2). Lineage (NCBI taxonomy): Eukaryota > Viridiplantae > Streptophyta > Pinopsida > Cupressales > Cupressaceae > Sequoia > Sequoia sempervirens. Next base: position 843,756,586 of record VDFB02281492.1, on the reverse strand, counting down.
GAAGAAAATGATCATGCGCTAGACAACACAATTGAAGATGATGGTACAAATACATTGATCCATGACACATTTAGTGGTGCAATTGATCATGATGGTCGAGATGACTTGATGATGTTCATGATTTACCTGTACTTGAGAAGGCACATGAGCCCCTTTATGAAGGCTCTGAAACAACTCTTCTCTTTGTTGTATTGTTGCTGGTGATCTTGAAGGTTATGAATGGTTTATCCAACATAGCAATCTCATTGATGTTAAGGTATGTCATATATGTCATTTTTTTTCATCTATTTTAATTGTTGTTAGTTCATCACTAGTAAATAAATGATGAAATATGTACCCTTAATATTCTTTATATTAACAAATTATTTTTTTGTTGTAGATTGATAGGTGAATTTTTGTTACCACCATCTAATATTTTACCTCGCTCATACCGAGATTTATCTGCCATTATGAAAGATATTGGAATGGAGTAGCAAACAATAAATGCATGTCCCAATGATCATATTAAATATCATAAACAACATGAATTTGCAACAAAATGCCTAGAATTTCGTATCAGAGATATCGAATAGATCAACTAAAAAAAAAAGTGCCTCACAAGGTTCTTCATTATATTCCCATTATTCCACGTATGCAACGATTATTTAGGTGCGAAAGCTTAGCACAATTTATGGATTGTACCATGCACAAAATAGAAGTGGAGATGACATTCTTCGAATTCCTGCAGATGGTTATGCATTTAGGGACATGGAGGAAAAATGACCACTTTAATGGAGAACCTCGTAATCTCAGGCTTTCATTAGCAGTGGACGGTGTCAATCCATTTGGAGAGATGAGATCTATTTACTCCTTGTGGCCTATTTTTGTTATCAACAATAACATTCCTCCATGGATGTCAATAAAGAGGGAGCACATAATGTTGGCAATGATTGTTCCAGGTATTTGTTTACATCAATTTTCTTTAACGTAGTAACATCTCATTTGTCTAATTTGTTTCATAATGACTTAAAAAAATTTCATTTAAGAGTCATGTACTTTAATTTATATATATTGTAGTAAAGTGGTTATAATAATTATGTAATGTTTATGTTCATTCAACTAGGTAAGTACCGAGTTAAAGATATGAATGTATATATCGAGCCTCTTATCAATGAGTTACTAAAGTTATGGAATGGCGTCACTATGTATGATGTCTCTAGACCAATAGGACAGAAAATTTTAATTCCTTGCAATGCTTGTATGGACAATTCATGATGCCCCAGGGCTAACACATTTTTGTGGTATGTTATAATGTTTGACTGCAATTTAACGATATTTGATTTTATGAAGTAGATATCATGCATGTTTTTTAAATAATCTATTTATTATATATAATTATAAAAATTGACATATTTAATCCAATTATATATGATCTTGCAGGTCTTCAAACAAAGGGAAAATTTGCATGTCCAATTTGTGGTCCAAAGATGAAATCTCGTCGTTCAACAAGTTTAGGAAAGCAGGTGTTTGATGAGTATAGACATTTCCTCCACAAAAATCATAAGTATCGAGCTACTAAAAAACATTTTTTGAATGGGAAAGAAGAGAATACATCAAAATCACGAAGAATGACACCTCGCCTATGGAAGTTGGAATTTAATAGAATTAATTGTCAAGGTTATACATCGGACCAAATTGTTTGTCTATCATATATGATATGTTTGGAATTTATATTTTTATATTGTGTTTTGTTTACTCATGTTGTAATTGACAATGATTGTCATTGTTAATTTGTTTAACTTATATGCTTCATGAAGGTTGTCAAGGCATTAATGGCCGACTTCCACAGGGAATGAAAAGTTATCCTAGACAATTTAGTAGGTTGCCCTACTATGAGCAGGTACAAATTGTGCATTTGTTTGATACAATGCATATCGAAAAGAATATAACAAAAGCGTTATGGAAAATATTGGATGGAAGGCATGACAAAGAAAAAATTGTCAAAATTTGAAGTGACATTTAGGAAGCCAATCATGTAATGAAAAATGCCATTCAATTAAATAGCGATGGAGACCAAATTAATATAAGCGCCATTCCTTGGTTATTAATGGAGTAGGAAAGCAATGCTATAAAAGAAGTCATACGAAAAATTCGATTTCCACAGGATTTGTTGCGAACATAAAAATATCATAAGAAAGAAAGGTGAATTTGGGTTAGGGATGAAAACAAATGATTGGCATGCCTTCATTAAGGTAATTATTCTATAATATATATTATATATATATATATATATATATATATATATATATATATATATATATATATATATATATATATATATATATATATATATATACTATTTGCATATACTTTTCAGTGTATTATGTTTACTACTTTTGGAAAAATAATGAAAAGATCATTTTATAATCGTTGCAGTACGTTATACCTCTATCTCTCCTAGACAACTTCGACAACAATGTCAAACAAGTTATATATGATCTTGAAAAATACATGAGGTAAGTAGCAATATTTGTTCAATTCGTTGTATAAATCTTATAATTGCCATTTGTTTTAATTGTTATGTAATATATTATATATTGTTGTTAAATCTCGTTAATATATTTGTGCCTTGAATCACTTGTAGATGGCTGCCATCTAAAAAAATCCATAAAGAAGATATAAATTATTGGAAGAGAAAAATTCCTCGTCTAATGTGTGAAATGCAAAAGTGTCTACCTTCGACATTTTTCAATGTACAAGAACACTAACTCATACACCAAGTTGAGGAGATTGAATTGTTTGGACCTATACACACAAGGTGAATGTGGATGGTTGAGAGACACTTGAAATTTTTGAAGGCTTTGGCTAGACAAAGAGCACTATTGCATTTGGGATCCCAACTCCATTAACAAATTTGAAGGGGAGTACCTGATGGGGAAAGGTAGATTGAGGAAACTGAGAGGTAATTATAATACATTTTACATTTTTTTTTATGTATAATGTACTTATTTAATTATTAATCTTCAATATACATCAATTATAAATTAAGGTCGTATATCGTGGTAATTAACTAATTGATATAGACTTGGGAGGCTCAACTCAACCAACCTATCAACCTGCCTTTAAGGGGATTCCAAAAAGTTTATAATGGCCACTTTAAACAATCCAAACAACTCTCAAAGCCCGACAAACAACAAAAGTTAGATTTCACACTTTGACTCCTTGAATCCTTGTAGCAGTGCAAACCCAATTTTTTCCAATAACTCAAAACTTTCCCAAAAAACTAGACAAAATCTTGATAGTTTTAGACACCCATTTTGGTTTTATTAAACATACTTCAAGGGAAAGTACAAGTCCTTTGGACCAAATCACCAAAATCACCCTTTCTAGGTTGTTTTGATTAGGTTGATTAGGCCTATTTTACAGAGAAACTAGTCTTTAAACTTGTCATATGCCCATGAAATCTTGGGACAAATTTTTTTATGCCTCCAAACCTCCAAATTCACACAAAGATTCCACTTGTATGGCCAAATTCTTGCCAAACCCAAAAACCCTTATTTTAGGCCAAAATCATGAGGGTTTATTGAATCCCCTACTTCCACAACCTCCTAGACCTCAAAACCAACTCAGACACAACCCATTAGGTCTGTACGTGGGTAAAAATTCATAAAATCAGATCTCCCATACATATTTTGTTGAAACCTAGGTTTGAACCTCTCATTTCACATGTTTTTCTTCACAAAACTCTTGAGGACAATAGCTATACCTTCTTTATTTCTCATCCTACGCCCTATTCAAGATCTTGTATTTTGAATCCTCAACCATCAGAAACCTTTACAATGATCACTTTATGCCTTTTAAAGGCCTTTACACCTCAACTACTGAACAACCACCTCTACAACTAACTTTTAATCTTTTATGATCACATAAAACATAAAACACACTAATTTCAAAGTTGTTAACATCACTATTGAAATGTTTTATTTTTTGAAATTTCAAATGTATTGATACAGTTGGTCGAGAGTGGGATGCACTACATTTGTACATTGCAAACAATCTTGATTGGATGGCGGTATGGATTGAACGATGTCAACAATTTGGTCGCGCATTAACATGGGAAGGTGTGGCTTCATTGGTTAAAGAAGCTCATCGTAATGGATATTCCAATGTTACACCAAGGGAAATTGATTTAGCATATGGTTTAAGAGATAAACAGGTACGTATAAATATATTAATCACCCGCATTATTTAATTATTTTCAATTATATTGATGTATATATATGTTGATATTTTTTTCTTTGCATACATTCAGCCAAGAATAAATATGTTTATCAACTGACAATATTGCAATAATTTTTACATGTTTGACATATTGCAGGTGAAACACCACAAGGCTATGTGGTGCAATGGTCATAAATTTTGAATCAAAAAGTTGGATGACACGAAGAAAACTTGTGATTCTGGGATAACTGTAGTCTTTCAAGTGACTAATGTTTCATCTAGAAGCGACATACATCTAGAAGTCTCAAAATCAATACTATGGGATTTTGGATGATATAATTGAGTGTTACTTTAAGTCCTTCAAATTAGTTTTGTTTGTCGTCCTATGGTACATGCTATGATTGAATGAAAATGATCTCGAGAGAACTGTTATTGATCATGATAATGGATTTACCATGATTAATACAAGGTCGATCGAGTGAGCTAAAATGATCCCTATGTTCTTCCAAGCCAATGTGCATACGTATTTTACACAGAGGTTCCAGGTAAACTGGGTTGGTCATTTGTTGTTAGACATGATCCAAGAGGAAGGCCGGTAAATTATAATGTGCTGGAAGAAGAAGATATTGAAGAACTAGAAGATGATGTAGATGATGATTAGGGTCAATAGTTAGTTGATGATGTGCCTAATGAAGATGTCAAAGAAGAGGAACTAGAACATGATGATGTAGGAGTTAATGTTCATGAAGATGATATCTGTGTGGATGATGACATTATTGAAATTGATATCAATGATGATGATGATGATATGACCAATCCTTACAATGTCGAATATGGATCGGATGATACAGAAAAAGAGTTGGATGGATAAGAAGATCAATGACATTGAAATGTATGAGTTATGCGATTATATTATCTATTTGATATTAATTTCTTGACATAATTATATTTGACTTATGTGGTTACATAATTAATTCATCATGCTTTTAATTTTTATGCCATCACATAATTAATTCATGATGTACTTTTTAATGTTTAATTTTAATTCATGATGTTACAATTATTGTAGCTCTCCTATGATAATAATGAATAGTGTTTTGGGAAATTTTATGAAAGATGACACATTGATCGTAGTAGTGAAATAATTGCAAAGTCATTTATATTTTTTAGACCAATCACCCTTCGCAATGTCATTTTTAGGATCATCTCCAATTTGATTACTAGGACACATAAGGTAGGATTTGATTGTCTTATCTTGGAGGAACATTGTGGCTTTGTGTAATGTGGAAATTTTTTAGATGGGGTAGTTGCTATTGCTAAGGCGGATCACTCCTTTCTGCGAAGGCCATACACTTATGATTGGGTCAAGTGTTCTTTTCTTTAGAAAATTCCTATTGCCTTTTTGATAGGTTATGATTTGATTAGATGGGTTATGAAACATTTATTTCAAGTAATTTATGTCTTTTAATTTGTAATTTATTAAATTCAAACACATCCAAAATTATGTCCCTTGCTTTAATTGCTTATTACGTTATTTAATTATTAACTCAAATGACACCTCCAATTTAACTATATATATCTAATTGAATATATCTAAAGTGTTAAACATTTTTAGATCAAATTTAGTAATTAACTCAAACAAATTTTCCAATTTAACTAACATCTTTTAAGATATTAAAAAAATATGATTTGTATTCCAATGTAAAAACTGCAAAGAATGGAAACAATTCTTTCAACACGTAAACTATTATGTAGTAGTCAATTAAAATGAAAAAGCTTACTCTATATTAGTTAGGATACACAACTAGGAAAATGATCTAAATAGTCTAATAATTTGACCATTAGCATATAGCAATTTCTATAGAGTTGTAGATCTCTTCCATTTCAAAAACACAAAACAATATTAGGTAGATAATCAAACATCTTTCATTTCTACAATGACTTATTTATCCTAGAGGAACTAAGCATGCAGTATACAAAGAAAACCAACAAACCCACAACTACCCCTATTTTGAAGGAGTTTAGTTTTCTCCCCTTCCTGATCTCCCTAATATTGTCTAATTATTTTAAAGAGACCAAGGGTTATAACACAACTTTATTCAACCCACTAAATAGCTTGGTTAATGAAACTTGACAAAAGCAACAAAACAACTGCTACATTTGGCATTTCATGTGGAATGAAGAGTAGTGAAAATAATCTACTTATAGTTTAATAAAACACTATTTTTAGAAGGCTTGACATTAGAGAGATAGAGAAGAGGGGGAGAGAGGGAGAGATAGGTTGAAGAGGAAGATAGAGAAGAGAGGGATATAGATAGGTAGAAAAGGGAGAGAAAGAAGAGGGGGAGAGGGAGAGCAATATGTAGAAAGGGAGAGAGAGAAGAAGATAGGGAAGAGAGGGAGAGATAAGTTGAAGAGGGAGAGAAGAGAGGGAGATAGATAGGTGAAAGGGAGAGAAGAAGGGGAGGGAGGCGATGTAGAAAGGAGAGAGAGAAGATGATAGGGGAGAGAGGGAGAGATAGGTTGAAGAGGAAGAGAGAGAAGAGTGAGATAGATAGGTAGAAAAGGAGAGAAAGAAGAGGGGGAGGGGAGGGAGAGAGATATGTAGAAAAGGAGAGAGAAGAAGATAGGGAGAGAGGTGAGATGGGTTGAAGAGGAAGAGAAGAGAGGAGATAGAGAAGGGAAAGAAGAGGGGAGAGGGAGAGAGATGTGTAGAGGAGAGAGAAGAAGATAGGGGAGAGAAGGAGATAGCTCAATATATAGGGAGAGGGAGAGACATAGAAAGGGGGTGATATAGAGATAGAGGGGGATGGTGTGTGTGTGTGTGTGTGTGTGTGAGAGAGAGAGAGAGAGAGAGAGAGAGAGATAGAGAGAGAGAGAGAGAGAGATGGAGATATATGGCAAGAGAAAGGAAGAGAGGTGGAGGGAGAGATGGTTTGAGAGATGGACTAAAGGAGAGAGAAATGGGTGAGAGGGAGAGATAGCTCAATAGATAGAGGGGGGAAGAGGGAGTGACATAGATAGTGGAAGATATAGAGAGATAGAGAGCAATAGGGAGAGATGTATCAATCACCCTCCCTATATCTCTATCTATTCATCCTTATCTCTTTATCTCTCTACCTCTCTCTATCATATCTTTAATCAAATAGCATGCTACATATATTGTGTCATTGGAAAACAAGTTTCAATTGCCATTTAATGGTAAACCAACTGTAGTGTAATGCTAAAATATCAGGTAAAAGCCTATATATACTATTATATAATAATAAATATAATTATATTATATATAATTTGTATTATATAAAAATATACTTATTATTAATTATTGATTATAATAATTTTATATGTATTTAATAATTTTGTTAAAGAATATAATATATAATTATAATAAGTCGAATAATTATATAATTTATTATGTAAATATAGCTAATATATACTTAACTATATTGTAGAATAAAAAAATAGCTAAATGGTGCCAAAATTTTCAATTTAATTAACATACTCTAAAAACCTAGCTCGTCAAATTGGAGAAGTGAAAGGTCAATACTAGCATCATGGAACAAAGGAAGAGTTTTGATCATGAGTGAAAACAAGGTCCATACCAGCGCTGAGGAAGAGATTGGATTAAAGCAAGGTCAATACCAGCGTTGACGAAGAGTTTGGAGGAATGAAAACAAGAAAAATACCAGCGCCAAGGAAGAGTTTGGAGGAGTGAAAACAAGAAAAATAACAGCGCCAAGGAAGAGTTTGGAGGAGTGAAAACAAGGTCAATACCAATGTCAGGGACGACGTTGAGGGAACTCAGGGAAAATCCACGACCAAGGGACAATGAGTACTGTAAGTTTGGCACCCCCATTCTCTTTAACATGCATTTTTCATGCCAAGTTTCCAATTTAGATGCAATCTTTACGCATGCATAATAGGGATAATAGGAGCTTCATGCCTCAAACAAGGGTTTCAAATTCGACTCAAACATTCAATGGGAGTAAATGTGGATCAAAATCTATGATATTGCACTCAAGTTTTTCACTTAGAGCACACATGCACAAAGATCATGAAAACATATTAACACACATGATCACACAGGCAAAGAGATTCATGCCAAGCAGAAAAAAAACCTTAGATAAAAGCTCATGGTTCACAAATGATATGCACAAAGATCAACCTAATACATGGTCTTCACATGCCATAATGGTCTGCACCTGATTCTTCTAATGCTAAATGTGAATCTCTAAATTCTTTGCAGATTGGCCTTTACTTCGTCATGCACAAGCAACTTACAAACCCCACAACTTATATTAATAGCCTCAAAACAAAAATGTACATAGGTAATTAAAACCCAAAACCTCTCTCAAGTGCATAAATACCTTGAAGAAGATGTTGGTTAATATTTTCTTTGCTCAATGCTTCACAAAACAAAATGGAAACATAAAACACATATCCATATACACAACAAAAATTTGTATGCAATTATTTTTAGGAACTTGGATCTCATGGCTTTCACAAGTACCCTACACAAAGAGAATCGTCTACACAAAAGGGGGGATATTGAATGTAAACAAAAACACTTTTTTAATTTAATTATGCAATAATACTAGGTCATAAATGAACCCATTTTGCTTTGATATCATGTTTGAGAACTCATAATTATGTCCCACTAACTTTCGAGGTTCAATTTGTTGGTGGGAACATGTTATTCTTTGTTGTACGACCTACCTCAAATCTTATGTCCACAAAGTTGCTAAAAACATAAAACAATAAGTATAAATTTGAATGTACAACTAAAAAGGGGTTATTTCCTTTTGGCCTCCTCCACCTCTTATATTTCAACATAGCATGGAATTACGCTTACATAACATAAACTCAAACATATGGAAGTTTATATTGGGAAAGGAGCCCAAGTATATGCTAGGCTAAGATAGATCTAATGAATGGAAATATAGGCATACATTTCTTCTTTAATACCTCCACCACAAACATATGCAAGGAAAGGTCTCCTCCCTTCTTGGTAGTGATAACCTCCTCCACACACAACCCTTAAAAATTATGAATAGAGGAATATAATCTTTGAAGAACTCAAAGTTGATTCTCTCCTACCTGATGCAATTAGTCATTTTATCCTTACAAACATTTATAGTGATTACTAGAGGCACATAGACCAATTCTTCATAATAGAAGAATTTGATCATACTTTTCCAATGATGGCATTATGAGAAAACCTTAGGTTAAATGAATAATTCCTAGCTAAGTTCTTTAAATCATGTCCAACCGTATAAGAGAAGACCGCTGCTATGTGTACTTGGATACCATGGAGAAAGGCTCTTTGGGCTCTTTCATCAATCTAGGTATTGTTAAATTTTAACACCTAAAAGTGAGAATGAAGAATCTTTCCTACGATGGTGGCCAATTATGCTTCTCAACACCTAGATTACAAAATCTTTGTCAATATCATTGCCATCACAATTAAACCTATTGCTTGAGATATAGTCATACAAGTAAAAAAATTGGCTTTCTTGATAGTAGATACATTCTAGACAATTCAATCCTTGCATCAGAGATTGTTGAATGGGCCCAACAAACTACTCATGATGCCCTTACTATTAAGTTAAAACTTTAACAAGGCATATGATTGTATCAAATGTCCTTTCATGACCTTTGAATGAAGAACATCCATTTAAAAAGGATGCCATGCCAAGACTTTAAAATGAAGATATTTTTTAATTTAAATATTTCCTGTCCAAAATGCTTTATAAAAGGAACCTTTGCATGAAGGACCTTAATTCAAAGGACCTTCATTAGAAGATCGTTCATATGAAGGTTCCTTTAATGCCATCCCATTATAACTCTTAGAGTTGTTAGAGATATTTTTGTTTTGAAGTAGAGATTGGACCATCAAATAGTGTCACCATGACTCTACCAAGATATCCATCAAATTGACAAACCCTGACTTACCCAAGCCTCTTTACTCCTAAAAGGCTTGTAGCCTTGCCTGGTAGGATAGTCAAAATAAAATCCACATATAAGCTTCTATTAGGCCCAAACCACTGAAATTAGACAAGTAATATATGCCCCTACAAAGTCTCAAAAAATTATTTCTTGACAGTGGACAGTAAAAGAGAAATGGACCAAAACAACGCTGCTCCAAGAGGCCTAATTGGCAGGCTACAATAGGACAATTGACTATCTAGGCTCTCCCCTTCACCCCAAATCCTTGAAATAGGTTCTTACAGGCTAGTTACACCCATTTCTATCACTCATAAGTTCCTTCATAGTTAAAATCACCCTAAACAAGCAAAACTCAACTTTTTGCTTCACAATCTAGGCCTGTCACATGAGGATGCCAGGCCTAGAACATTGCAAAACTTCCTCCACATAGCATGCCATTCTCCAGAACCCTGAAAAATATGAAAATATACACAAACATCTTCATCCCACCAAGAATTAGCATTATTACAACGTGGAGATGGAACAAAGAGCCATTCTTCAATCAAAACCCTACTTTTGAGGGTTTTCAGACCAGTTCCTGCTAAAATGGAGATATCTTCTTTTATACTCAATGAAAAATTGTCAAAGCACCTAAAAAAGAAAGCTAGGTCTTCCATCTATCCAACCATAACAAAAATTTACCCATACAGTACTTACAAAGGCCATACCACACAGTAGAACATGAAATTTACACACAAATTTTCCAGAAAACAGTAAGCTTTTGCATTAGAACTTCAAAATGATTCATCAACCCACATGCCTCGAACAAGAGAGTCTTATTTATATCTTCAACCAACCTTCCCGATGTCCCACAACTGAAATTTGAATTGGTTGTACATTGGGAACTAACAAAACATCATTTAGACACCTAATTGCCTAGTTAAGGCAAGTTAATATAACTTCCACAAGCCTAAATACAAAGAGCCTTCAAGAGGTGTCAAAAGGCATCAAAACCATTTCAAAACACCAAGGAAACTCCTCTCAAGTACTTGGTTTCATCATGGCATTTTGATTCTTTAATTTTCCAAGGTGCACCAAGCTTACAAAGTGAGGATGGAGACCTTGTGATTACATTGAAACTTATCACCAAGACTCAAAACCTACTAGAAGCCTTTGAAGATGGTCCTTAGGACCTTATTACATATTAGACAACTTGAAATCAAACAAAAAAAAAAAACAAGGCCTCAAAAAAGCATGGAGACCCAAGGTGCCCCTGCACCAAACCAACGTCCATAACTGACTTACAAACACTTAACAACCCATTATTTTGCAAAATTGCAATTTTGACAAATTTTAATGTCAACAATTGCAATGGGATGGGAATACAATATGATAGAAGTGGGATAAGAAATGCATCGTTTGAAGCATCAAACCAATATGCAAAGATTAAAGAAAGTGCTAACCCCTTAAACTGAAAAAGTTTCTTTTAACTTTAAGTGTGTTGGGTAGCCAATTCTCTTAAGTTATCAAATCCTATCATCATACATAATCAAAATGTTTTTGTTTCAAATGACTATGAGCACTAACTTTCACTATTTGAAGATGTTGAAACCTTGTCATAGAGAACTAGAACATTGATGCAACCACTCATCCTACCTTAAAACATACCAAAAGTCTCCTAGAAATTAAACATAGGAAGATTTTAAGATGACTTAAACAATTTTTATTGCCAAAGCATAAACTTATGATGACTTAACCAGTCCTAGTACACACTCCCTCCCCATTAACCACTTAGACATATGGAATTTATCAGTGGACAGCTGAACCACCTCACACGTGCACCTAAATTATGTCTATTAGTGTTCTAATTCATCTTTTTCAAGACAACTTAAACCAATATATTATGTATGGTGAAACCATTCTTCTGCATAATACATTTGAGGCCTTGGTTGTGTAATTGGTGGACCATAGTCACATTTAAGCTAGTTACAAAGTTTAAAGTCATTAATTGCAAGGGATAGTCTCCTACATACATTGATTTGATTTGTGATGGACACATTTGGACGATAGTAACAATAACTTGCAATCTATCAAGACTTGATTACCGTATAACCAGTCAAATTCTAGTGATGAAATGATAGATTAATTATAATGTCTCCTTCGGATCATATCACCATGAAAGAACTTCATCCAACATCCTTATGAGTGCAGGTACCGCCAAATCGGTATTTGTCAGATTTTTCTTCCTCGAGTGAGGGAAATTCAGGAAGAGAAGAGGAAAGCGAGACATGTAGTAGGTCTAAAAGAGGGAGATTAACTAAAGGTCAAAATATTAGAAGAAAATTTCGTAAACACATGGAATTTTTTCTTACTGAAGGGGGTCATGTTCTTATGATGATGAGAGCATAGGCGACATCGAGGTGCCCTTGAGGTACAAACATCTACAAAAACAATGGGTACCCAAGGAACTTCCTCCAATAAACACTGATTTTTGTGTCAACGAGAGGATATATCGCATAGCACCATTGTCATTACATGGTTTGGGCCTATTTTGCATGAAAGACATAAAGGTATGTTACGAAAAAGTTATTGAATTGATGGAGTATGTCAGACCCTGTTACAGTTACAAAGATTGGATGCGGCTAGTTCGATATACACGAAGTATGTGTATGTATGCACTGTTAGCAAATTATATACAGCTAAAAGATAAGGATCAAAATAAAGGAGTGGCTATGTACATTGACGGAAGGAAAAAAGCATCAAGGAATATTGAAAGGTTTATAAACAGTACACGACTTGGGTCAACAAATAAGCAACCCAATTGCATATTTGAGGCGTGCGAGGGAAACCGTGTATTCGTATGTGCAATAAAATCAATAAATGCAGGGGAAGAGTTGCTAATCGATTACAATTTGAATCGCTTAGATACAAACACAGTTACTATGGGGGTGGCATGCACTATATACCATTTTACCCAACCTCCAATTAATGACTCAAATATACCATTTTATTATTATGTTTTTTTCGTAAGTCTTGGTTTCATTTCTGTAATGTTTTTTTATATTTAATTTTTGTCACAGTAGGACATTGATCGTATGGGGAAGGATCCGACCCAGACCACAAATCGTGATGCATCTTCAAGTGATTGTACTCGACAGGTTTACCTCATTGTAATTGTAAAAATTAGATACAAGCAAAATGTTTTATTATTATGTTTTTTTCATAAGTTTATTGGGTTAATTTTGATAATGTTTTTAATATTCTTTTTGTAGTCGAGTGATCGGGGAAAGGAACTAGCAGTAGAGGAGAGCATCCATAGGGTTGAGGTGCAGTCACTATTATTGGATGATGACATCACATATTCAACAAACCCTCTCGATATGATAAGGAAGACGCAAAAAAATGCAATGAAGAAATCCTTCAATTGTTTTTCATAGTGCCTCAAACAGATGAGATAAGAGAGAGGGTTAAAATATTGATTGAGAGAGTACAAAACTTGCAAGTAGGTTGTCATGAGGTCATTAATTATAACATAAGTTTATTCATGGTTTTATATTTTGTACTCTTTTATGTCATGAACTAAAATATGTGTTGTTTTTACAGGATTTTTTGCATCCTCATGATGTTGTTGGCCATGATTAGGGTACTGCAGGTGCTGCCCGCAGAGTAGGGGTTGGTACAAGTGTCCATCCTGATCTTCCTGCACATACATCACATCATCTGACCCCATCATCTATGCCTATATTGTCGACTGAAATGTCAGCAACACATAGCATGCAGGCATCGAGTAGTATTGGTGATGTTTTAGCAGCATTCCCCGGATCTTCCCGTATTACTAGTACATGAACATTTTCGGTCACATTTGTGGTGACCAAGGATTTCATTCCCATAAAGATAGAGAAGGTCCCAATTAATTTAAATTGTTTTAATTATTATTATATATAATCCAATTGAAATTTACTTATTGATCACTCTTTTTAGACTAATGATCCCATGATCATTTGGCAGGAAATGATTTTTTTTATAAACATCTAGGTGATATGACATTGGAGCTCTTCAGGCCCACCATACGTACACGGTGGAATGCCCAAAATCAAGATTTAAAAGATGAGCTCATTAGTCATTTAGTTGTGTTGTACTGTGATAAAACATTCAACTTAACCAAGGTCCTTAAGAAAGCTGGTACCTATCTAAAGTATGTGAGGGACCAATATAGGTCACATTTAGAGAAGAACAAAAAGTATGAGCGTCCCCCTATGATTTTGGAGAGGGAGTGGAAGGACCTGGTGTTAGATGGAAAGGAGAAGGCTGAAAAGAAAAAAGGAAAGACACCACTGGGCCAAGGAAGGTATGTGATACTATCAACAATGTAATTATATACTGATTAGTCTTTCTCTCTACATAATCTAACATATTTCAAACTTTTCATAGGTTTCCCGACACATCAAAGGCAACAAAGGCAAGACTAGAAAAACACGAGCAACACAAACTTGGCTCTGGTGGTTATATGAAATTAGCTGCACGAATTGTAAGTATCAATAAATGAAATATTGCATCCAAATAATAAATTGCAAACAACTTTGGTTTTATCACACCATAGAAGCAAAATTCATGATCTTATGCAAAAATTCAGGGCTCTGAATTCAATAGAGCACCCACAAAAGAGGACATGAATATTTCCTTCCAGCATGGCTATGAAGCCATGGATGAACGCCTAAGAGTCTTGACTGGGAAAACACAATCTTCCACTGCATCTGACATGCAGGTAAATAAACTCAATAAATTTTATTTAAAATTGAATACTTGTGCAATCTATTGAATATTAATTTCCACCATAAAGTAATTATGTGTCTATTTGTTTTAAATAGACAAGCAATGATAATATTTCACATCACATTGGAATGCAACCTGGTGAGGGTGGAGCACAACCTGTAGATGAAGGTCATGGTGTGCATCCCAGTACTAGATGTATTCATGTGCTATACAAAACACAATGTGGATTAATACAATTAAACATCTTTAATTGCAATTGGTGTATTAATTAATGTAACCTTTCATGTTTCAACTTTAGAGCATGTAGAGCATGATGAACATGTTGAGCATGATCAAGCTAGAGAATATCAGGAACATGATGTGGCCCCATAGGTAAAGAGGACCACTCTAATGTTCTTTTAAACATATTTAATTGCAATTGGTGTATTAATTAATGTAACCTTTCGTGTTTCAACCAGATTAGGATTTAGAGGGTGTTCAACATGTTGAGCATGAGGCTATAAGACAAGATCAAGAACATGATGTGGCCCCATCAAGTAAAGAGCACTACTCTAATGTTCTTTTAATTAATAAAATACTTGTAACAATAATAAAAAACATATCAATTTAACATTTCTTTGTTATTGCAGCAGCCCCCTTGTAGCGCCTCCATGTTGTGATTAGTACAGGACTAGGCATACATTAAGATCATGAAGAGGGAAGAAAAACTAAAGGGGAGACAAATGATTTAGAAAACGATACTCCACTTCAGCTTTTTTTAGCTTCAAATCTAAAGAAACAAAGAAAAAGTGATTGTAATCATATTATGACAACCATATTTTTGATAATATGTAAAAAATGAATGAATGAATGTTATATGTTATTAATGGATGGATGAATGAATGTGAATATGTTAATGAATGAATGTTATATGTTATTAATGGATGAATGAATGATTAATGTTATATGATTGAGTATGGGGAATTGAGAGTGATGTGAAGGAGGGGGGGGGGAGGGCCAAATGAGCTTCCACCATCACGTGGTTGGCCCTGTTAAGTAGAGATTATTAAACTATTCTCGAAACAAAGAGAAGCTCATTCCAACTACATCCAAGTATCTTTTTAATTCCTCTATCTTTCATCAATCTCATTACTAATTGAACCTCGTACAAATGTTTTACATGGAGAACCCATTATTTTGAAATGTGCCTCCAGTTGAATAAGTTGAATCCATGCTCTACATCATAATTTGAAGTTGTTTCCATTCCAATGTTCTTTGTTTAGTTTGTTTGTATGGATTTGTATGAATACCACATTCTGTTGTGTGCGGATTTGGTTGCAAAGCTCTGTTTCTTTTGTTTTTAGTGGTGACATTATAACTCTAAAATTTGACTTTTGTGCATAACAGGTTAGAGGGAAAATTGGCAGCTCTTAAGGGTTTAGAGGCTCGATTGAGATAGATACATGGATATTTGGATCTTGTTGTTGATGGGAGGCTTCCACTTAACCATGAAATTTTGTACCATCTGCAAGTATACAAAAATTTCTCTACTTACATTCATTCAACTTACTATCTTCCTTACCCTTGTTAAGCCACAGCCATAACTAGCACATTGTCATAATGCTTCAATCTCAGTCATTAATCTTTGTCTTGACAAAAAGGATAATAGTCATTAATACATTACTAAGGGTAAACATATTTCATAAAGACCTATGGAGGATAAACCATAGTCTACCAATCCATTAGAGACTCACAGTGTATAAAACCATTGAAAATACATCACAGTCATAACCTTTGCTAAGGGCACAGGATAGTCTTTTGGACTGTTTAAATTTCAGCTTCATTTAGTTTTAATGCTATTTTGAGATATTTTTGATTTATTTATATTTGAAAATGAAAATTTCAACATCTGCTTAAATGCTCATGTTCAATGCATCCCCTGTGCATGCATTTTCAAGAGTCTAGATTACTCTACATGCCAAACATGATTCCCTCTCCCTCTTATAGTATCTAAAACTAGGAAATTGATAAATATTGTTAAGGTTCTAGGTACTTTCTATTGCATAAAAATTATTACTCTCTGCCTATATTTTCATAGACTAATGTTTTCGGTGGTTGGGTATTTCTTCTTGTGTTCAAGATCAGCACATTATGAAGACAAGTCATGGGCCAATCTCTATTTTTATGTGTGGGGATTAGCAGAAGTCGACACTCATTACTTATCTTGATGTTACCTTGAATAGTGAGTATTCTTCAGTGTTTTTTTCAATGTTGTGTGTCATTTTATAAATAACGATCAAATTGGTTATCTCATTGCATTATGAAGCCAACACTGTAGTACTACTAGTATATGCCAAAAGTCTAGAACTTTTCTTTTGGAACACATTATTGAGGAATAAATCTCTTGCATTCATGTGCTCATGTAGGTCTTTTTGCATCCACCTTGTATGAATATACTTCAACTGCTTATTTTTTGTGTCGTAGGTAAGTATTTCCATAAGAGAGGCTATTAAATGTTCTTAATGATATTAATGCTTCAAACTTAAGATTCATTTCATTGTTATAATGATCAAAATGTTATACTTTGCTATACATTCAAGGATTCTCTTGCCCCCTACCCTTTGCTCTCTCCCCCATCCTTTTAAGTATTTTCTTTGTCATAAAAGATTCACATTTCTGTATCATTTACACAAATTTATCTGAAGCTCTAGGAGTGACTAAAAATATGTAAAAGATGATGGATTGTGTCTAAACAACAACTTTCCATCTTATAGCTAATTAAATCCTTAATGTTTGATGAGTTTAGAGCCCGAATAATGCTTGTATATGCATGTGTAGCAATAAGGGAGCCTATGTGAAGATTGAAATTTAAAACATCACTTTGGTATTTTTCCGTAGGTATTGAAATGATATTTTGAGTAATACAAACCTACACACATAAATGTGTTTTGCATTGTTAATTCAATACCATGAAATGTGGAATACAAAAATATCAAACCAAGCAAGAATAATCAATTCATAAGATTATTCTGTTCTAATAGGGTTGATTTGTTGCTTGTTTCTTTTTGATTGTCAGGAAGTCATCAATATACACTTGGTTTTCCTACCTTCTCTTGCCTCGTGGCCAGAGAGTTTCTGTAGAAGGCATCAAAGTAACCTTCAAGATTGACAATGGTAATGAGTACAAGGTCAGTATAACTTAATGTTAATTGGGTATGATTTTATTTGTTCAAGACCAATTTAGATTCATTTTCTGCTCACACTACTTTTATTTACATTTATGTTTCGCTAATATCCATTTTCCTTTACATTCATATTCTTCTATACATATTGTTATTACAATAATGTTTTCTTTAATTTAATCTAGGGGAGAGGACCCAGTACCTGAGCATGTTTCAATAGTTGTGATAGTAGTGGTTTATATAATGCCAAATATTTTTATCAATATTGGACCAATAGTTGTGACTTTAAAGTTGTTAGTGTTGATGATGACTACCCATAATTAAAAAAAATGTATTCCTTTGATCTAAAAAGCAATCAATCATGTGATTGCACATCAGTGCTCAATAAAACATGTTGTGAATGCACAAATATTGGTCTCACTTTTTTTTGGGTCTTTTTGGACACCTTGACAAAAAGCATGTTGATGTGGCATCATATTTGATGATGTGGCCTTGAAACCTTAGTTATAATCATGGGACTTGTCAAGTAAGCTGATGTAAAAAATTGGGTGTGATTTGAAATTTCCACGTAGGATAATTAGAAGTGTGAAGTTAGGGTGCTCAATTAATGGGTCCTCTTCATAGAAAATCCACTTCATGTCTTCTCCATGGGAGACGAATAGTCTGAAAGCAATTTTTTTCCACTTCATGTCTTCTCCATGGGAGAAGAATAGTCTAAAAGCAATTTTTGTGGTTTGGAAAATTGCTTTGTAATTTCACTTCGATGTAATAATTAAGCACAGGGCAAGTTTGTTTACATTTTGTTACTTATATTGCTTATTTTCCCCTACTGCCATGAATTAGGTATGAATATTTGGTTGTATTTTAACACACAATTGTAATCCTTTTTCTTCCCTTGTGTATGATTCTTCTTGCTCACTTTCTCTTATATTTGGGGATGATGTAAGGCATTCATCAAACTTGTTTTCATGCTAACCCAAGTATGGTATGAAGACTTGTTGTTATATGTTCCATTTGTTGAGAAGTGATTTCTCCTATCACGAATTTAGTGAGCTATAAAAAATGAACATAGAGCTACTAAACATTGTACAACTTTCCTTGATTTGCATACAACCCAACCTTATACACTTTGAATAAATGATGTGAACCTTTACATGTGTATGTTGTGGTTATTTATATGATCTCACCTTGTGCAAATGCGTAGAAGTGATTAGGATCCAAGTTTGAAGGATGTTAAGTTGCCACTAGTTTAGGAAGAGGAAAGTATGTCTTGAGGAATTTCAAGGAAAAACAATCAAACACCTATACCAAATCACCAAGGAACATTAACAACCATCTATACCTTCTCACTATAACCAATTATCAGACCTTCAAGACAATAGGTTCATCATCTACTTTACAACTCTATCCATTCCAACTTACTATCCTTTTTGCAGTCAAGTCATCATTCATGCATATTAGATTCACCATACCTAAATCATTAAAAACAACATACACTGCCTTCTATACCTTATCCTTCACCAAAACACCAAGGGCCATGTTTAACAAACCAAATGCAATTGCTAACTTTTCACTATGGTGGTAGATAAATGATTCTTTTTTCTTCTATTCCACAACATTAAGTAAAATTCTTGGAACTAGAAATACCGTGCTGCCTCCATGTGCCAAGCCAATTTCTCCAATATAGACTTATTGGGTGTCACCAATATAGAAAATTTATGCAATCATCGCACAAAATATTCTTTATTCCGAGTCATCTTGAGTTTCCTATAGAGATAATGGTTTTGCTATGTGATTATGAGATCATCAAATCATTGAGCTCTACACCTACCTTTCTAATGTCAATGTTGTAGGATTGGAGAGATTTTCCTTATATTTCCATAGGTATTTCTTTAGTCCTCTCAAATTTATGCATTCATGTGTCATTTGAGAGGGTAATTCCATAAAGGTTTTGTCACAATTGAAGAATAATGCATTAGCTTATGCCCATCATGGAAATAACAAGGGTTATTATGGGGCAATTTGATAGGAAATGAGTAGATCCCAAAGTATGCTACAAGCCTTCATACTACAACCTTGTTCATGATAGAATATTCTTGTTTTGTGACATGGAAAAAATATATTAAGTGATTGACAGACCAAGGATAGTGAACTATGTAGGAATATATGAAAGGGAAGTGATCAAGCATCTGCTACTATGGCAAGGCCAAGAGACATAGGTGGGTAGAGATCTTAAGCACAAGATGGTGACAATGAAGATAAGGAATCAATGTTAAAAGACAGATCATAGTCCATTAGAAATCATTAGATAGTCATGAATGCAAAATGATCTTTAAAAATGTCAAGGGGCAGTGACTTCATCTCAAGAGATAGTCATTTAAAATACATGTCAAGTGGACTGTGCAAAGATAATTGAAGGTAGTGAAAAGTGACAAATCTAAAATCCTTTTAAACAAATCTATTTTGTGCATATCCTGCAATCATTGCAGTCCATGAGACCACATTTCTTTGAGGCATTCTGTCAAATAGTTCATGTGCCTTGTCTATGCTTTGACATTTTGCATACATGTCTAACAGGGCAATTGCAACTAAATTTGATGAAAATCTTCTATCTTATATGTTTTGATGGATGTCCATACCCTATTCTGTTAAACAGTTCACATGCCTTGTCTATGCTTCAACATTTTGCATACATTTCTAATAGGGCAGTTGCAACTACATCTAATGAAAATCCTCTATCCTTTATGTTTTGATGGATGTCCATACCCTATTCCAAAGCTCAACCAAATACTTTAAAAAAATAAAATTACATTGTTTCGTCACAATTTTGACGAACTCAACCGACGAAACAACAAAAGAGTCTGACGAAATTGCTATACCTCCGACAAAACGTTCATCGATATGGAAAGCCCCTTTCATCTTAATGTCGATGAAGTAAACTGATGAAACAAAAAAATGTTTGACGACATCACTATACCTCTGACAAATCTTTCATCTTTATGACTTGCCCCTTTCATCGCACTTTCGACGTCATTCTGGTGTTGTTCCGACGCTTTGATAGAGGCATACCAAATGTATTTTTGCTACTATTCGATGCTAGATCGACACACATTTCATCGAACTTCCGATGAAAACTTGATTCCTTTTTCGAGACGACAGCTGACGAAGTTATGTCTCTATTTTGACGTTTTAAAGTTTTTCAGGAAAGCGACGAAAAATTTACGATGAAAATTGTTTCAATGTTTCACCGGTATTCCAACAATCGTTTGTCAAAATTTCAAAAAAAATTCATCAGAAATTGGAGCTAAATACATTAGTGAAATTTTCCTGGCAAAAAATCCAAGGTGAAGTGCTAGAACTATGGGTAGCTTGGTCATGTCTGAAAGGATTGCAAAGAGGAGAAAAAGAAGAAGAAGAGGAACTCTTCTTATAATGATTCTTCTCATAGTGAAGCAGATGCCTTCATTGCAGCCTTGGAAACTTAGGCATCCAATGATGTTTGGCTGCTAGATTTTGGAGCATCTTTCCACATGACATCTCATAGAGACTAGTTCACAAAGTATGAAAAATACAAATGGTGGAAAGGTTTATTTGGCAAGCGATTCATCTCTAGAAATAGTTGGTTGTGGAAGAGTTAGAATTTAGTTTCCCAATGGAAGAATTAAGGGAATTGATGGCATAATGCATATACCAAGTCTAGCTCAGAATTTACTTTTTTTAATTAAGCTAAATAATGTTGGAGTGCAAGTCTTGTTCTCTAGCAATGGCTGCAAAATGACTAGAGGCTCGATGGTGTTTGCTAGGGGTGCCTGAATTGGCACTCTGTACAAGTTGGACACACTTGTTCAATGTAATAGTGTCTCTACAAAGTCACAAAAGGTTGTTCATGTAAAGGAGACTGAAATCCTTGAAGGGAAAAATTCTTCGAAAGTCAAACTTCCTGTAGAGAAGACTATGCTTTGGCATCAAAGTCTTGGTCACATTGGTGAGAAAGGCTTAAAAGCCTTGAAAAATAAAAACTTGGTTGAGGGGCTTGAAGATTGTAACCTGAAATTTGAATTTTGTGAACATTGTATATATGGAAAACATCACTGTGTTTCTTTTTACTCTAGTCCTCACAAATCTTCTGGTATTTTGGATTATATTCAATCTGATGTTTTTGGTCTAGAAAATGTTCCTTCATTATTGAAATCAAGATATTATGTTTCCTTTATTGATGATTATTTGAGAAGGGCATTTGTATATTTTCTAAAAAGTAAATCAAAAGTGTTCAATCAGTTTAAAGAGTTCAAGAACTTGGTCAAAAATCATACTA
Source organism: Sequoia sempervirens (assembly GCA_007258455.2). Classification (NCBI taxonomy): domain Eukaryota; kingdom Viridiplantae; phylum Streptophyta; class Pinopsida; order Cupressales; family Cupressaceae; genus Sequoia; species Sequoia sempervirens. The sequence continues at coordinate 843,734,212 of VDFB02281492.1, read as the reverse complement.
GTAAGAAAATCAAATGCTTGAGGACAAATAACGGTGGTGAATTTTGTTCAACAGATTTTGAAAGGTATTGCAAAGACCATGGAATTAAAAGGCATAAAACAACACCTTACACTCCACAACAAAATGGAATTGCTGAAAGGTTGAACATGACGTTGATGGAGAGAGCAAGAAGTATGTTGAGTAGTGTTGGTCTGGAGCAGAATTTATGGGCTGAGATTGTGGCTACAACATGTTACTTGGCAAATCGATCTCCTTCTTCGACACTTGTTGAAAAAACACCTATGGAAGCTTGGTCTAGTAAGAAGCCCTCTTTAAGACATGTTTGTGTCTTTGGCTGCGAAGCATATGTTTATGTGCTGAATGAGAAGATAACTAAATTGGAGAACAAAGTTGTTAAGTGTATCTTCATTTGCTATGACATTGGTGTGAAAGGATACAAGCTTTGGAATCCTATGATTGAAAAGGTGGTATACAATAGAACTGTAATCTTTCATGAGTTGAAACCTTCTTCAGTGGATTTGCAATCAAGGATGAAAGAAGTCAAGGAGAAAAATGATTGTGTTGAAATTCGTCTAACACCTGAAAAAGAGGAACAATAAATCGACAGTGTACCTGAATCTGAGGAGAGTTTGAGCAGCTTTGAGAGTTCTGAACAAGAAGAAGAACCACAACCTCAACCTCAACCCGTGAGGAGGTCTACATGTGAAAAGCATCAACCTGATAGGTATGGGTTTTTTATGTTAGATTCAAATTGTTCGTATGCTTTAATTAGTAGCACTGATGAGCCTAGGACCGTTAAAGAGGCAATTAGAATGCCTAATTAAAACTCTTGGTTGGAAGCCATGAATGAAGAAATGGCATCATTAGAGAAGAATGAAACTTGGAGTTTGGTCCCCTTGCCTGAAGGCATAAAAGTTGTTGGCTATAAGTGGGTGTTTAAGAAGAAGACTAGTTTGAATGGTAGTGTTGAAAAGTATAAAGTGAGGTTGGTTGCGAAGGGATATTCCCAGGTAGAGGGAATTGATTATGGAGAAATATTTTCTCCTATAGCTAAGCTAACATCTATTATATTTCTTTTGTCACATGCAGTAGTGTATGACTTAGAAATTGAACAGATGGATGTGAAGACAACGTTTCTTCATGGAGATCTTGAAGAAGAAATCTATATGTCCTAGCTTGAGCACTTTGTGGTAAAAGGTAAGGAAAATTTGGTTTGCAAGTTAAAGAAATCTTTGTATGGTTTTAAACAGTCACCTAGAATGTGGTACTAGAAATTTGACACATTTGTTCTATCATTGGGATTTGTAAGATCAAAATTTGATCATTGCGTGTACTACAAGACTGAAAATGATTGTGTTCATATTATTTCCCTTTATGTTGATGATATGTTGTTCATAGGGAATAACAAGTTTATGATTTCTGATCTAAAATCTCAATTGTCTGCAAAGTTAAAAATGAAATATCTTGGTACAACTAGGTATATTCTAGGGATGGAAATAACCAAGGACATAAAGAGTAGAAAACTTTGGCTTAGCCAAAGTAAGTATATTAACATTGTTCTAAAGAGATTTGGTATGACTGATTGCAAGCAACTAGTTGTTCCAGTTTTGCAGGGAACAAAAATATTTTTTTGAAGATTGTCCAAAATATCCTACTTAGATGGAGGACATGACCAAAGTGCCTTATGCAAGTGCAGGTGGCAGTTTAATGTATGCAATGGTTTGCATAAGGCTAGACATTTCCCAAGTAGTGGGAGTTCTTAGCCAGTTTATGGCGAATCTAGGAAGGCCACATTGGGATGTTGTGAAAAGAGTTTTTAGATATTTAAGAGGTACATCATAGTACGCTTTGTGCTATCATGGTAACTCGATTGGATCACAATGTTCTCTTGGAATTCGAAGTTATGTGGATTCTGATTAGACAAGGGACATTGACAATTGATGATCCACCAGTGGATATATTTTCATGTTGAATGGTGGTGCAGTTAGTTGGATGAGTAAGCGGCAGGTTGTAGTCACTCTATCCACTACTGAAGCTAAGTACATGGTAGCAACACATGCCTGCAAAGAAGTTTTATGGCTTAGACACTTGTGTTCTGATATTGGGTTCAATGCAAAGAAAATTTCAATTTGCTGTGATAGTCAAAGTGTTATTTGTTTGACGAAAAATCCAATTTTCCATGCCAGGATGAAACATATTGATGTGTAGTATCATTTTGTACGAGATATGGTGGAGGATGGAAAGGTCAATTTAGAAAAGTTGGATACTCTAGAAAATGTTGCAGATGCGTTGACAAAGCCCGTAAGCACAGACAAGTACAAGTTGTGTGTTAGTTCGATGGGCCTTGAAGCCCATGACCTTCATTAACTTTGAGTTTAGAGGAAGCCAGTAAGTTTTCATCAAGTGGGTGATTGTTAGAAAATTGTGCCTCAACTTGCTGGCTTGAATCTCTGTTAAAGACTTAGCGTATTTTTCCTTTGTTTGGTCTTCATTGTCGGCCAATCGCTGGAGTTCGTAACTTTGTATCCTAAGTCGCAGGGTTTTGAAAGTTTCTAACTTTGTTGACAGTGTGTGTTGCGGCATCCGGAAAATTCCTAACCTTTCAGTGGAGGTTGCCAAGTTTGAGTTTTATATGACTAGGTGATAGTGGTATCGGCTTATTGCGAGGATCGGGAAATTCCTAACCTTTTGGTGGAGCTTATGAAGTTAGATTTTTACGCAACACGCCGATGGGTGTTCACTTTGTTGGAGCCATGTCAATGGATGTATTGAGGTTGTGGTGGTATGAGTGAGTGAATAACAAAAGGGATAACTCATGGACATGTAAATTCTTTGGGTTTTTGGATTTAAACTATTGGTTGTTTATATTTTGTGCACCAATGTGGGATAATGTTGACGGTTGAACTTCTTTGATAGTTGAATGAACTAAATCGGTTTGGACAAAATATTCTTGGAGATCAAAGGCTCTTTGTAATAATAGGTGAAAACGGCAAAACAGTTGGGTTTTCGTGTTGGAAGAAAAAAAAAGGATTGCTTTCGGTTGAGCATGTATTGTATGTTGAAAGAACATTGTAATATTGTTGCGATTGACTATGGTTGGCTCGATTGTAACGTTGTTGTGTAACATCAAAGAACAAATACTTGTGAAGAAGGGTTCTATAATTTATTGCAATTTCTTTTTACTGTGAATAAAGTGGTCTTTCTTTGGTGGTGGGTTTTTCTCCCGAAAGGGTTTTCCCACGTAAAATTGGTGTCCATTCTTTGTTGATATTATTTTCTATTTTGTTCTATCCTTTTACATGTGATTCTTAATGCTCTATAATTTGAAATTAAAAGTACTCCCGCATTGTTCCTCTATGAATTGACATTAGGAAAGAGATTTCCACACTAAAGTCTTTCCTTACATATATATATCTATATGTATACATATGTTGGCTTCATAAATTGGCTATCTGTGAGACTGAACAAACCAACAATATTTATATGAATGAATTCAAGAACAAGAACAGAATACATATGTATATACATAAACATACATATGTATATGCATATATGTATGCATATATTTATATGTATATATATGTCTATACATATATGTATATGTATATGTATATGTATATGTATATGTGTATATGTATAGGCTATATACATATGTGTGTGTATATATATATATAAAGAAGTTGGAAGGGAGACTACTATCAAAGTGTAACATGTAGTAGTGGTGGGATTAAAGTTGCAGAGACCTTAAGAGAACACCTTCTTGTTCATTTGCGAAGAAGAGTTGAGAAGATGGTAGAAAAAAAGGGGAGAAATTTGGGGAGTTGTGTGAGATAGAATGAGCATTCAATGCATAAGTGCTCATAATTTGATCGACATGTCATGGAGGTAATGGGAATGGATGTGCATTAAACACAACTGTATAGAAAATTTGGCAGGGGCAGCGAGTGATTAATGTGAGCAATTGGAATGAAAGAGTGACGAACTATAAATGTGTGATGTGGTGACAACATCCACTTCATACATTATGCCACATAGCTTGTGGGGGTGAGCCCTTGCACGTAATAGTCACATGGCCAAATAGGCAGTTTTTTGACACCTTGGCTAAATTGACTATTTACACATGTCATATGAAATCAAAGTGGCGTAACTTAAAATGAAAAATTGTCACCAATTTAGCATAGTTGGACATAAAAAGAATAAATACAACATACATTACAATTCAAAAGAATAAATACATTACAAATCAAAGTGGGATAACTTAAAATGACAAATTGTCACCAATTTAGCATAGTTGGACATAAAAAGAATAAATACAACATACATTACAATTTAAACAAAATACATTACAAATAAAAACAAAATAAGGTTGCATCTGTAGATATCATAAATTATAAACTGTCACCAATTTATAGCATAAATTTATAGTCCACAACATACATTGTAAATCAAAACAAAATAAGGTTGCATCTACAAATATCAATGTTGTTTCAATGATTGGAAAACAATTAGGAGCTATTGTGATAGAGGATTGGTTGTTGGCTACTTGGGGTACCAATGAAAGCCATGTTCTCATCTTGTATAGTCATTGTGGAATGTTGGCTACATGGCTAGGAGTTGGACTAGAAAACTGGGTGCAAGTTACAGGTGATGGGGTCGGTGGTGAACAGTTCATAGGAACTGATATCTATGGGATATGTTGTACATCCTGATTGGCAGTCTGACTTGGAAATTGACTGCACCTTAACTCAAATTGGGAGAAGGTTGAATAATTGATTGCAATGGAGTAGTGAGGGTTATTGATGTTCAACGAATCCCAGAATACTACATTACTTTGTGACAAGGGATTAGCAAGAGTGTTTAACCACCTTTCTCACTATAAATCCCTCTACGCCACCTCAATATCTTTTTCCTTTTTTTCTTGTTCCCTCTGAAGCTTCTCTTGCTCCTTCTTGGCATCTCTATCCTTCTTTTGTTGTAGTTTTAGCTACTCTTTTTCTTTACGTTGTATCTCCTTATCTATTTTGGCATGCTCCTTCAATTCCCTCACCACTATAAATGTTGCCTTTTTCTCCTCATTCTCTTATTTCTTTAGGATTTGATCTCCTTAATCTCTCTCTTCCTTTCCTCCTATTGCAGTAACAGATTCATATAGTCATTTTTCATTAAGAGCTGAGATTATCTACTCAACCGAATTCTATTATCAACACCATTTCATTTTTATTATCAGTGTGCACAGGCAACTTGAGGAATTTCTTGATGTGTGGAACTATTTTTGTTTCTTGTGTGTAAAGACCATTGCAAATTGTGGTCTTAATTTTCAGTTTTGGAAGTTTAGGTATTATGTCAAATAGTTGGCAAACAATCTCCTTTTAGTTGATAAGTGTATTCTCCTTTTTGTTTTGATGATAAAGATGCATGAAATGACTTCTAAAGGACTTATCTAAACATGCTAATGGGTTACAAATGAATGTATGATGCAATGCAAGTGTATTTATTATTTTCCAAACTAATATGTAACTGAAATTTCATGCAAGCATGCTACTACAACAAAGTGACATTATGACAAATAGTTGTCATGCAATCCAAACTCCTTATATTGCTTAAATGATATTTAATCTGATTACAATGCCATGAAAAATGATATCAAATGATTTTCTCATTCAACAAGGGATAATAACAACGATACAGATTTGAACATACAATATTATGCAAGATCTAGAATATGATAATGGTAGTGCAAGACCTAATGTATGGCAGCAATACAAAACTTAGAGATGCAGTTATATATATGAAAATATTAGTTGATCCAACCTGCTAAATTCTTGATAATAAAAGTAGAAACTAGATGATGCATGTCTCTTCCACGAATTCACCTTCATATGGTGTTGCTATCCAACAATGATCAAGGCATCATGCCCAACAAATAATAGATTTTCCTCAAAATTGCAAACCCAAGTGCCAAATAACAAAATCGAACTGTTCTTGGTAAATAATATGGTTGCGCCTAAGACATGAATTTCCCAACAATAATCGTTCATGAATAATTTCCTCTTGATGAATTTTTGATTTCTCAAATTTTGTGCCTTGACTAGTAATTGTGTCTCCTCTTGAACAAAATCGCCTTCCTTCCAGAATTCGAGTGTATACAAAATTTCCACCAGAATCAAATTATTTTGGATGCCAATTTGCTACGCCTGGAAAAACCTAGTGAAGTATGATTTCCAGCTAATACCTTCAGCTGCAATATGATAAAAATTGAATTCTTCTAAATACAAAGAATGATTTTCAATGCCTCTAATGATAAAATTGAACTGCCAAGAGACTGAAATATTTCTCTAGAATTGTTCAAGGACCATTAAATTTGTAACAATCGAAAACTTCCTCCTCAAGTGATATTGCAACAATACAACAACTGCTGCAACTTGCAAACCCTTCGGTAAATGCAATAATAAACCAACTAATGCATTCAATCAGTCTTCAAATCAGAAGTGCACTAATATATCGACTATTGCACCAAATAAAATTCTTCCAATGAAGCACCTGTAGAAACCTTGTATGGATTTCTCCACAATTTCTAGCTAGGGTTGATCTTTCACACCAAACTTGGTATCCTAGAGTCTTCAAAACCTCAGAAAAGCAAAGCATTCAAGCTTCTACCAAACTAGTATGAATAGAATAATCTAAGACATAAGCATGCCCAAATGCTAAGCCAACATCTCCTTATAAAGATTTCTCAATGACTTCCAAGAAGCTTCTAGAAATATTATTGTTTTATTCCCTAAAGTGACTTTATAATTTATTGTTTTATTTTAAGTCACTTTTAATTAAATTAATTATAAATAAAGTTTCCCTTTTAATTTTAATTTATGGAGATAACTTTATAAACAATTGATTTAAGGGAATGGTAATGGTAACAATATTAGATTCTGGGAAAACCCCTGGTTGTTAGACACCCCCTTCACACACTCTAATTTCAGGAATCTTATGAGGCTGACACAACTCTTCTTCGATTTATACATTAGAGATTACCTTCTCGGCCAACTTGGGGGAAAGAGGTGGAAAAATATGATCCTTTGTTGTCCTTTGTCTCCTAAGTTGTTAACTCTAGCTAAGTCTCTGCGGGATCTACTCTCCCTTACCAGATTACCTTTATCCAACATGGAGGATGATTTCTACTAAACTAGCAATTGACAAGGTAATCTTTCTGTTAAAATGGCTTACAATCTGTTGTCGGACCAAGGTGTTGAACACGAACCCTAGAAACAAGTTTGGAACAGACAGATGATTCTAAAAATAATTTTTTTTTGGTGGATAGCCTGCCATAACATGATCCTTACTCAGGATAATCTGAGGAAAAGGGGATTCCAGATCCCTAATAGGTGCTTGTTATGCAAATGCAATGAAGAATCTATGGATCACTTACTTCTACACTTCTCGTTTGTTGCTAGTGTGTGGGAGCTAGCTTTGGAGCAATTGAGCACTCATTGGACTATGTGCAAGGACATCAAATCTTTTATCTTGGGCTGGTTTGGGACCTTCCTTCACCCCTTACCTCATGAGATATGGAAGCAGGTTCCCCCATTATCTATTGGTGCTTATGGAAAGAGAGGAACAATAGGATATTCAGGAATATTAAGATGAGACCTAAAGAGCTTTTTGGTATAGGGTTAAGGCTAATTTCTGAAAAAAATTCAATTTTCAAGGGGAAAATCCCAAAAAAAGCTCCTGTTGAGTGGGAAATTAAAATGGCTAACGCTTGGCACTAGAATCTAGAGGCTAATTTGTATGACAACTCTAGGTCCCAGGCTAGACAAGACACAGTTTGGAAACCTACGAACTGTGGATGGTATAAACTCAATTTTGATGCTGCTGCCAAAGGCAACCTAAGTAGGGCTAGCATAGAGGTATAATCAAAGACTACAGGGGAAAATGCATTACTAGTTACTTGGGGGGAATAGGAATTCAGTTCTCCATGATTGTGGAAGCAAGGGAATTGCTAAAGGGCATCCATTTAGCTGTCACTATGGGGATAAAGAATCTGCATATTGAAGGGGACTCTAAGTCTATGATTGACACTGTTAATCTGCGCAGAGTACTGGGATGGAGTACTAGGGACATATTGTTAGATATAAATCATTTGGTGTCTAAGTTGAATATGAAGATTACTACCCACATTTTTTGGGAGGGTAATCAAGTTGTTGATGCTTTGGCTAATCTCAACTTCCATTGGAGAGATTCTGAGTGTTGGAGGAATATGGGGAACCTACCATTGGGTATAGAAGGGTAAACCCACAAAACTGGTTTACAATTCCATTGAGGAAGGAAAAATGCATTTTCGGATGGAAAACACTTTAGGGGGTTCACTAGAACTAGGAGGGTTCGCTAGAACCCCCTAAAGGGTTTGATAGAACCAGGGGGTTCACTAGAACCAAGGGGGTTTGATTGAACCCCCCTTTAATGAGTTTAATTTTTAATTTCATTAAAGGGGGGTTCAATAGAACCCCCCCTTTCCCCTCTCCTCGCGCAGATGATGGTAGTCCTCAGAACGAGCTATCCAATGAATATAATTTTAATATGTTTTGGTTTTATTATGTATTTATTTTTTTAGTTTGATTAAACATAGGTTTTTCACCAAAAATCAAGTTCTTTGTTCTGCACATGTGAAAAAATAATAGATTATTAAAAAAAATTGAATTTCGATACATACAAAAAAATTTATGTTGTATACGATCTGCCTATGTCTGAATTGTAATTGGTTTGACTTCAAAACTTGATTAAGGAAAAAATATTCAATAAAAAATTATGAAACCAAATGAAAGCGCTAGATATCGTAGTTACAAATCTAAATTTGAAAAAACTAGAATTTTATCCTTCATGGAAAAAAAGTTATGTTGTATACGGTAAGCATCACTCCTTAAAAATGGTGTTTACTTAAAAAAAACTAGTTTTTGAAGGAGATGGAAAAAGAAGTGCAATCTGATTCCAAAATTCTTGAAAAAATATATTTAGAATCTATAGACAAAATGTCACAAATCACTAGTTTGCATCATCTTCACATTATTCATAGTTTAGCCACTATAGGTGCCCGAAAGTGAAGATTTAGTTAGAAAAAATTAGTTCACTGTCTAGTTTGGCCAAAAATTGTAAACTAGTATTGTGGGATCACCCACAAGGTTTAATCCTTAAGGAGTAGGGCACATGTATTTGTCATGATGATACCTAACTCTGTGATTGCTATGGCCTTCTTGGGGGTCCACATTCTTGTCTATTGGGTGATGTGGATGAAGTTGAATGTTGAGGTGTCAAACACGTGGAAAAAATTGAATAAAGGGATGGAGATCGAAATTAAGGAGCTAATTATGAGGAATAATGGGGAGTACATTGGGGTAATGAAAAAGTTGGGTCAGGCCTTACACAATCTTTTTTGGGGTCTTGTCTCAGCATTTGCATATCCTTTTAGATTTTTAAATTCAAATTTGATGTGACTAATAATTATGATGTGAAGCTTTTGATTTGTCTTATCAACTCAGCTAAAAAAGCTTCTATTGATAAAAGGTAGGTTTTTAGGGAAATCTAAATTTGGCCCCATGGCCAACCTTCATCGATACTTGTGCAATGAAAAACATGGAAGGAAAACCTTCCAATATCATCATTTCATGCAAATCTGGCCACAAGTGTTTAAAGATTTTCATTAATGGGATTGCAGAGATTTCCTTCTCGGATTTAACTCTTCAAGCATGTGTCTTGCACACGGTCTTGATTTCCTTATTCATTCTTGTTTGGCTTAAAAATAAAAGTGTTTGGGAAACCTCTCGCTTTGTCAAAAATTCTAACCTTTTTCTCTCATAGGTTTCCTAGTTTTTCTGTGTGCAGAGTGGTGATATGGGTGTCGATAGGGTGAGGACGAAGCCCGACAATTATGGGGAATTTTGCAAGGACCTACTAGTTTGGCACATCTATGTTGAAGGTGGGTTGGCACCTTTAATGGAAAGCTTGGTGGGTCATGATTTGAAGATGTCTACACAATTTGTGATTTCCTAGAAAGAAAGAAGGGTTACCATGGGTGGTATCTCCTTCGAGGTGAATGAGGAGGTGATTGTTCAGGCAATGGGGCTGTCATATACTGATAAGAAGTACCCTAAGCACACCAAGGATCGGGACAATGAAAGCTTTAATGCCTTCTTTGTGGGTAATGAAAAAATTGTTTGCTCTCACTCTGGCTTTGAAAGAGAAGCTCTCTCACAGCCATGGGACTAGATCTATCTCGCTCTCATGAAGTATGTCACCTTAGAGGTGTTGGAAAAAACGTGCCTCAAGCTTACTAACATGAAACTCCTGTAAGGGAAAAGTCGGTGAGACTCTTTGAATGTCTTACTGACTAGCAGTTGTGTTCTAAACATCTGAAGTGCTCAGATCGTCGAGACTTTATTTTTGTCTTGCCGACGGGAGTCATTGGAAAGAGATTTCGATCGCTATGAAAATTCTAACTCTTTTTGCCCAGGCAGATCTCTTGCCGACAGGTTGGTTACTATTGGACATCGGGGAGAGGAATGAACTTTTAGAATGACTCATTCTGATAGAGTATGCATCGCCGAGGTTTTACACATAGGCGACGGATGACATCGGGGAGACTCTTGGCTAACAGGTTTGCATTTGGTAAGAACTCTTGCCGATGGATGTGGTCTCGTTGACAGGGTGGTCCATTCAATGTGACCTCTTGGCAATAGCATTTATCTCTCTGACTATTTTGTTCTTGGTATGATTTCTTTCCGATAGCAATGGTCTCACCGATAGAGCTACATGAGTTGAACATCGGTGTGAAGTCTTAGCGATATTGTTTGTCTCGTCGACAGGTATGTTTTCGGTATGAGATCTTTCCGATAGCACTTGTCTCGCCGATAGCTTTGCATGATGAACATCGGTGTAACATAAGGTTCTGTAAGACTCTTGGCGATAGCGAAACACTTGCCGATAGATCTGCACAAGCTGGAGTTGTGTTCGGTATGATGTTTCATCGATAGCGATGGTCTAGCTGATGATTCTGTAGTGGATATCGATATGATGTCTTAGCGATAGAGTGAGTCTGGGTGACAGTTTTAAACTCGATATGACTCTTGCCGATGGTGGTAACTCTGGGTGATAATGACAGTCGGGCGTTGTGGCATCAAGGAGACATGGCCTAGTGTCTCATTGACATGCAACACAGCTTGAACGCCTTGACCGAATGTATATCCAACGTGGTCTGTTCTGAGCCAATCAGAGAAGTGAAATGTGAACCATTAGCAATTGGATTGTTGTAATCATTCCTATGTGGGAGATGAACAGACTATGAGGAAAATGACTATGTCAGGAAATGGTGGATGACTGTGAACAGTTCGATGTGTGATCAGTGTGTATGAATTCAATTCAGAGAGCATTGTAACTAGGATGTTCTGTACAAGGTTGATCAAGGAAATGTTGCTGCTATAAATTGACATCAGAAAGTTAAGTCTGAACTCTCTATGTAATTTCCTTTACTATAATACAAAGAGGCTTTTCTTGGTGTGGTGGGTTTTTCTCCCGTAAGGGTTTTCCCATGTAAATTTGGTGTCCAATTGTGTATGTTCTTTTCTTTGTTTTGTTAATCTTTTCAAGTGTATCTTAATGAACTGTAATTGTAAAATTTAAAGTCATATCTGCATTCTTCCCTGAGGTTTTGACGTTAGGAGAGTTTGTTCCGCACCTAAGCTTTCCTTACAAGTGATATCAGAGCTTGGCCAGTTGTGTTATCCTTGTGTGTATGTTGGGTTTTTTGTGTCAATTATGTTTCAGTGGGAGTCTTGCAGAAGTCTGGTAATTCGAATTACAAATTAAGATGGCAAGCACATCAGGAATGATTGAAATTGAGAAATTCAATGGCAGAAATTTTGAGTTGTGGAAACTTAAAATGGAAGATCTATTGGTTGATCATGATCTTTGGCTTGTTGTGTCTAGAACGAAGCCTACATGCATGAAGCAAGAGGATTGGGATCTTGCAGATCGAAAATCAAAGGGGTTGATAAGGCTCTGTTTAGCAGACTCTATTCTTCTAAATGTTCATGAAGAAAAGACAACATCCTCTTTGTGGAAGAGACTGGGAGCTATTTATCAAGTCCTTGGTGAATAAGTTGTTCTTGATGAAGAAGTTGTACTCTTTGAAAATGCAAGAAGGAGCATCTGTTGCCAATCATTTGAATTCTTTCAACATGTTGATTACTCAGCTAGCATCTGTGGGTGTGAAGATTGATGAAGAAGATCATTGTATGTTGCTGCTATGTTCTTTGCCAGATTCTTGGGATCACTTGGTGATGGCTATTGGGAGTACGACATCCACTTTTAAGATGGAAGATGTTGTTGCTTCTTTCTTATCAGAAGAGATGAGAAGAAATCTTCTGAGATGGCAAAGGAGGCTCTTTATGTTGGAGGAAGATCGAAAGAAAAAGGAAAGAAGAAGGACAAGAAGTCCAAATCCAAATCAGAGGGGAGATCAAAGTCTCCTAGCAAGAAGTCCAAGGTGAAGTGTTGGAATTGTGGGAAACCTAGTCATGTCTCAAAGGATTGTAAAGAGGAGAAAAAGAAGAAGAAGAAGAAGTATTCTTTCGACAATGATTCTTCTCAGAGTGATGCAGACACTTTCATTGCAGCCTTGGCTACACAGGCATCGGATGATGTCTGGCTAATTGATTTTGGAGAATCTTTCCACATGACATCTCATAGAGACTGGTTCACTAAGTATGAACAATACGATGGTGGAAGGGTGTATTTGGCTAGCGATTCATCTCTAGAAATAGTTGGTCGTGGAAGAGTCAGAATTCAATTCCCTAATGGAAGAGTGAAGGGAATCAATGATGTGATGCATATAATAGGTCTGGCTAGAAATTTACTTTCTGTTAGTAAGATGAATGATATTGGAGTGCAAGTCACGTTCTCTAGAAATGGCTGCAAGATGACTAGAGGCTCAATTGTGCTAGCAAGGGGTGCTCATATTGGTACCTTGTATAAGTTGGATGCACATGTTGTGCAATGCAATAGTGTCTCTGTAAAGTCACATAAAGCTACTCATGGAGAAAAAGAGGAAAAAGTTCCTGATTGTGCAAACTCTATGGAAGTTAAACTTCTAGCAGAAAAGACTATGCTCTGGCATCATATGCTTGGCCACATTGGAAAAAAGGGTTTAAAAACCTTGAAGAATAAAAACCTGGTTGAAGGGCTTGATGATTGTAACCTTGAATTTGAATTTTGTGAACGTTGTATATATGGTAAACAACACCATGTTTCATTTTACTCTAGTCCTCACAAATCTTCTGATTTACTTGATTACATTCATTCTGATGTTTTTGGTCCAGTAAATGTTCCTTCTTTGTCTAAATCAAGATATTATGTATCGTTCATTGATGATTATTCAAGAAGGGCATTTGTTTATTTTTTGAAAAGTAAAGCAAAAGTGTTTAGTCATTTTAAGGAATTTAAAAACCTTGTGGAAAATCAGACTGGAAGAAAAATAAAATGTTTAAGGACTAACAATGGAGATGAGTTTTGTTTTGATGAGTTCGAAAGGTACTGTAAAGATCATGGGATTAAAAGACATAAAACTACACCCTACACTCCACAACAAAATGGAGTTGCAGAAAGGTTCAACAGGACAGTGATGGAAAGATCACGAAGTATGCTCAGCAGTGATGGCTTGGAGGAGAATTTCTGGACTGAGGTAGTTGCAACATCATGTTACTTAATAAACCATTCTCCTAATTCCTCTCTTCTTGAGAAACCACCTTTGGAAGCATGGTCTGGAAAGAAGCCCTCTTTGAGACACATTCGTGTCTTTGGCTATGAGGCATATGCATATGTGCCAAATGAAAAAAGATCTAAATTGGAAAACAAGGCTGTTAAATGTATCTTTATTGGTTATAGTGCTGGCATAAAAGGATACAAGATTTGGAATCATGATACAGAGAAGGTTCTATACAACAAAAGTGTTATTTTTCGTGAACTGAAGCCTTCTACTTTGGATCTGCAGTCGAAGACTAAATTAGAAAATAAAAAGGATGTAGTTGAAATTCCTCTGATACCAGATAAAGAGGAATTGAAAATTCAAAATGTACCTGAAACTGAGGAGAGCTCAAGTAGTTCTGAGAGTTTTGAAGAAGAACAACAACCTCAGCCTCAGCCTGTGAGGAGGTCAACATGTGAAAAAAAGCAACCTGATAGGTATGGGTTCTTTTTGATAGATTCTATTTGTGCCTATGCTTTAATTTCTAGCATTGATGAGCCTAGGACTGTGAAAGAGGCATTTAGAATGTCTGATTCAAACTCTTGGTTGGAAGCCATGAATAAGAAATGGCATCATTAGAAAAGAAAGATACTTGGAGCTTGGTGCCCTTGCCTGAAGGCAGAAAAGCTGTTGGCTGAAAATGGGTATTTAAAAAGAAAATAGGTTTGGATGGCAGTGTGGAAAAGTATAAGGCAAGGTTGGTTGCGAAGGGTTATTCCCAGGTAGAGGGAATTGATTATGGAGAAAATTTTTCTCCTGTAGCTAAGCTGATGTCTATTAGATTTCTTTTGTCACTTGCAGCAGCGTATGACTTAGAGATTGAATAGATGGATGTGAAGACAACATTTGTTCATGGTGACCTTGAAGAAGAAATTTATGTGTCCTAGCCTGAGCACTTTGTGGAAAAAGGTAAAGAAAAACTGGTTTGCAAGTTGAAAAAATCTCTGTATGCATTAAAACAATCTCCTAGAATGTGGTACCAGAAGTTTGACACGTTTGTTTTGTCATTGGAATTTGTAAGATCGAAATTTGATCATTGTGTGTACTACAAAGCTGAAAATGATCGTGTTCTTATTATTGCTCTCTATGTTGATGATATGTTGTTCATAGGCAATAGTAAGTTAATGATTTCTGATCTAAAATCTTAGTTGTCTAAAAAGTTTGAAATGAAAGATCTTGGTGCAACTAGATATATTCTGGGAATGGAAATAACCAGGAACAGGAATAGTAGAAAACTTTGGCTCAGTCATAGTAAGTATATTAATACTATTTTGGAAAGATTTTGTATGACTGATTGTAAGCAGCTAGTTGTTTCAATTTTTCAGGGAACGAAGCTATCTGTTGAAGACTGTCCAAAATCTCCTACTGAGATAGAGGACATGACCAGAGTGCCATATGCTAGTGCGGTTGGTAGTTTAATGTATGCAATGGTTTGTACAAGCCCAAACATTGCCCAAGCAGTGGGAGTACTTAGTCGATTTATGGGAATCCTGGAAGGACACATTGGGATGCTGTGAAAAGGGTGTTTAGATATCTGAAGGGAACTTCATAATATGCTTTATGTTACCATGGGAATTCGGTTGAATCAAAGAGGACTCTCAACATTCGAGGCTATGTGGATTCTGATTGGGCAGGGGATATTGACAACAGAATATCTACCAGTGGATATATTTCATGATGAATGGTGGTGCAGTGTGTTGGATGAGTAAGTGGCAGGCTGTAGTCACTTTGTCCACTATAGAGGCAAAATACATGGCAGCAACACACGCCTGTAAAGAAACAATCTGGTTAAAATGTTTGTATTCTAACATTGGGTTTGATGCAGGAATAATTACAATTTACTATGACAGTCATAGTGCTATTTGTTTGGCAAAAAATCCTACTTTCCATGCTAGGACGAAACATATTGATGTGTAGTATCATTTTGTATGAGATATGGTGGAGGATGGAAAGGTCTCTTTAGAAAAAGTGGATACTTTGGAAAATGTTGCAAATGCATTGACGAAACCAATGAGCATAGACAAGTTCAGGTGGTATGCCAGTTTGATGGGCCTTAGTGCCCATGAATTTTAGTAGTTTTGTTGTGCTCCAAAGATGTCAGTAAGATCTTTGTCAAGTGGGAGATTGTTGGAAAAAACATGCCTCAAGCTTACTGACATGAAACTCCTGTAAGGGAAAATTTGGTGAGACTTTCTGAATGTCTTACCGACTAGCAGCTGTGTTCTAAACGTCTGAAGTGCTTAGATCACTGAGACTTTGTTTTTGTCTTGCCGATGAGAGTCATCGGCAAGACATTTCAATTGTTGTGAAAGTTTTAACTCTTTCCACCTGGGTAGATCTCTTGCTGATAGGTTGGTTCCTATTGGACATCGGGGAGAGGAATGAACTTTCAGAATGACTCATTCTGACAGAGTATGTCTCGCTGAGGTTTTATACATAGGCGACAAATGACATCGAGGAGACTCTTGGCTGACAGGTTTGCATTCGGTAAGAACTCTTGCCAATGGATGTGGTCTCGCTGATAGGTTGGTGCATTTGATGTGACCTCTTGGCGATAGCGTTTATCTTTCTAACTATTCTGTGCTCGGTATGATGTCTCGTTGATAGCAATGGTCTCACCGATAGGGCTACATGAGTTGAACATCGGTGTGAAGTCTTAGCGATATTGTTTGTCTCACCAACGGGTATGTTTTCAGTATGAGCTCTTGCCGATAGCACTTGTCTCGATGAAAACTTTGCACGATGAACATCGGTGTAACATAAGGTTCTGTAAGACTCTTGGCAATAGCAGAAATCTTGTTGATAGATCTGCACAAGCTAGATTTGTGTTCGGTATGATGTTTCGCTGATAGCAATGGTCTGGCTGATGGTTCTGCAGTGGATATCGATATGATGTCTTAGCAATAGAGTGAGTCTGGGTGACAGTTTTGAACTCGATGACTCTTGCCGATGGTGGTGACTTTGGGTGAAAATGATAGTCAGGCGTTGTGGCATCGGGGAGACACGGCCTAGTGTCTCACCGACATGCGACACAGTTTGAATGCCTTGACTGAATGTATATCCTATGTGGTTTGTTATGAGCCAATTAGAGAAGAAAAATATGAACCGTTAGCAGTTGGACTGTTGCGACCGTTCCTGTGTGGGAGATGAACAAACTATGAGGAAATCGACTATGTCGGGCAATGGTGGATGAGTGTGAACAGTTCGATGTATGATCAGTGCGTATGAATTCAATTCAAAGAGCATTGTAACTAGGATGTTCTGTACAAGGTCGATCAAAGAAATGTTGTTGCTGTAAATTGACATCAGAAAGTTAAGTCTGAACTCTCTATGTAATTTCCTTTACTATAATACAAAGAGGCTTTTCTTAGTGTGGTGGGTTTTTCTCCTGTAAGGGTTTTCCCATGTAAATATGGTGTCCAATTGTGTATGTTCTTTTCTCTATTCTGTTATTCTTTTCAAGTGTAGCTTAATGAACTGCAATTGTAAAATTTAAAGTCATATCTACATTCTTCCCTAAGGTTTTGACATTAGGAGAGTTTTTTCCGCACCTAAGCTTTCCTTACAAGAGGGTAGATATAAAACTTTCTATTTTTATCATTTGCTTTTAAATCACCTTCACCATAAAATATTATTGAGCTTCTCATTTTTCTTCCTCATTGACTTGGAAAGCTCTGTTGAGACGTGCCTTGAATCTCCTACCCGAAACCCTGAGGATTCTCCTCCCCTACCACTCCACCAAGGCCTCATCTTGAGGCTTTATCATTTTCATCTCACGCTTTGCCTACCCAAACCCATCTCTCCTGTTCATATTGAGGAAATCAAACCCCTTGTTTAGACCAATATCTCCCTAGCTAAGTCTAAGGGTTGCAAAAGAAAAACTTTGTTGGTGATTGTTGAAACCCCTAAGCCTAAACCGACTGCGAAAAAGAAAAAAGGGAGTGTGGGGATTGCCTAGTCTAATGCTGCAGCTGGTCTTTGCGAGCTTAACTCTGCCCCTACCAAGACTGACAACAAACCTATTGCTAAGAGGAAGGTGAAAGATGAGGGGAAGGGTTTGGTGGAACCACCGGCCACTAACAACATAGAGAAGAATGTGGTGGGAAGATATTCTAAGGGGGATACTATGGTTGCTACTATGGTGGAGACTAGGGTTGAAAATACCAACATTAGGAGATTTGGTAGGTTGGAAAAAAATAACAAGAAAGTGCAGATTAGTGAAATTTATATTGATGAAGAGCGGTCTAACAGTAAAGGTAATAAAAATGAGGAAGAGACTGAGAAAGAGGAGGAGTTTGTTGAAGGTCCTAGCCACTTTTCTAACTTTAACAAAATGCTTAAGGAGAATTCAACTTTGTAGTCCTTTGACCCTCAAGATATGGAACATGTAGACATTGTGAACATTGTGGATAAAGGGGAGGATCATCATATGTTGCTGGAGCAGGTGGAGAAGCTCGAGAAGAAGTTTAGTGGCTTGACTCGATTCACTGACAAGTTGTTCCATTGTGTGATTGACACCCTCTCTACTATGCTTAAGGACGAGATGGATAAGAAGGTTGTGGAAGAAGGCCCCAATTGGGTTGGGGAGGATGTTATTAACCTCCTCTCTCAGAATTGGGACAATGCTAGCCAATCTGTTGCTACTTTGTTTGCAAGGTGTTTTGGTTGGCTGTTAGTCTATTGTGTTTGTGTTTTGTTTTGGTTGGTGGTTTTTTTTTCCTATGGGCTTGATCTTTTTTGGCCCTTGAGGCTCATTGTGAAAAGGGTGCAACACCCTATAAATGTTTCTTATCTTATAAAAAATAATTAATTTAATTATTATTCCCTTATTTCTCCTTTTTAGCCTTTAGGAATAAATAAAGGCTAAATGAACCTCAGGGTGGCTACTTTAAAGGGGACATCACATTGTGTCTACTCCAATTGTGAGACAATATTCTCCTCCACCTCAATGTCCACTACCTGTGAGTCCTGGGTGAAATTTGCATAACCTCCTAAATCTGAAGTGCCACAATCAACATAGTAATGCACACTTTCAGGTAGGACAAATGCAGGTGGTGGTGATGGAAAACTAAAAGTACCCTTATCTTGTTGGACATGCAAATCAATACCTAGATTCATGGCTCCCTCCACCAACCAAGACAATTGGCTATGCTATAAGGGAAGATTCAGACTATCATCCAATTCATCAATTAGGTTGCCCACCATGTGAGGAGTTTGTTAATCACCCACCACTTGTGCAACTGAATCAACATGATTTTTATGAGGTGAATGTAGTATATGTTCATCTACCTATGATTCCATTGTAGACTATAATTGACCATTTGGAAGGCTGGACAACAATGTTTGTGGAACATTATCTCTTGACACAACAACTCCTAAAAGGTTAAGGATTATTTGCACTATAGAAGCATCCCCATCTATGCTCACCTAAAATGTGTTGCTAGGATGCATGTCATCCATGAGTGCATCTAGATTGAGTGGCCATATCTCAGTCCTTCTAAATCCTGATTTGATATTTTCAACTGTTAAAGCTTTAAACAATGATTTGTTGCCTAGTTTTGCAAGTTCTGCCCTCCTAATTCCAAGGTTTGGATACATAGCCAACCATGATGCATGTTCTGATTTGAAGTATCTTTTGAAAGAAGAAAACAAACTAACATATAATGACTATAGTTTATGTGAAGTGTGTGCTGGAACAGTTAGTAAATCGATACCCAACCCTCTTGCTTCTTGTATGGTTGTGAACACAACATGGCTTCCATGCCCATTGACAATCAACAATTTCTTTTTGGTAGGTGACACACTACTTGGAACTAATTGGGAAAAGTGGTGCAACCATATCATAAACATCTCCTTTTTCATCCATGCATGCTGATGTGCTGCCATGCAAGTAATTGATTCACAATTTGCAATGTAATTATTTAAGTGCTTTTTCCCCTTAAACAAGTAAAACCCTTAAATAATCTGCTCGATAGCATTAACACAACATAGAATGGTTATCCATTCATGACTCTTCAGAATAATGTAGGACACGTTTCTGCTACCTCTTCTAGCCAACACCCTCATGGCCCCATTTTTTCCTATCTAGATACTAGTTTCATCACAGTTCCAAATGTGATGAGGACCATATGGATTTACATCATATGTTGCAGACAATGTCTTGTAGAAAGTGGATACAACAACAGGTCTAAGGTTCATTGCCCTATCTTCGTCTAGGCCTTCAATTGTCTACAATGTTAGTTTTGGATGTTGTTTCTTGAAACTAGTCCACCAAGACTTCCTCGAGAGCCCATTCTTGAAAGGGTTGGGTCTACTTTCACAAATTTGGGTGACCTCTACCTTAAGATTGATAATATCAAGGCCATGGCCTACCACATCATTTCTTTGCACCATTCAACAATCAAAAGTTCTTTCTCTTCAGTGAGGACAGTTGGAGGACCTTTCTTAGATGTGGTTGTTAGGCTGCCTAACCATTTGGAGATCGGGGTTGTTGGGATTTTCCATTTTTTTGAAGCACCCCTTATGGACATGTTCTCTTCTACATCATGGTGCCCTTGTCATGTAATTTGTTGACCACTATAGTCATTGTTTCATTCTTACCTTTTGTTGTCTTCAAGGTGTAGTAACTTCATTTTGTGATCTTCGAGGTGTAGTAACTTCCACTACTGGTGCAATAGGTTGTAGATTGTTGTCCGCATTAACTAGTGGATCCGCTTCTTTGGAAAATCTAACACCTCTTTTGTGGGAGGGAAACCTTGTTGTGGCTCTTTTTATTTTCTTGTTGCAGTACGGGTTGCCATTCCATTTTCCTTAGTCATCTGCACATAATAAGTACAATCAAAACCATACTACTAAAGGAAAGAAAAAAATATATTGAATTCTTCAGTCAATAATACATAGGAATTTTCATATTAAATGACATCTTTCTTGTGTAAGATGATAGTGATGCTTGAACTGAAGATTAATTAGTTTGTTTATGTGTTTTCTTTTTAGTTTGTTGCATTGGCATTCAAAAATACTGTAAATAGTTTACAAACATAGGAATACATATATACAAAGAAAGACTGTTAACCTGTGACTATAATGGAGAACAAAATAGTGAGTGGAACAACTTCATTATGATCGACATTGGCATTCTCAGGCATATACAAAATACACATATAATCTCATTGCAAACTATGAACTTTAATTGTTAAGCTATGACTTTAGTGAAGGAAAAGAAAACAAAGGGATGAATAACAGTCAAAACTTTAACGAATTTCATATCTGATAGGCATGTGTAGAGTATAACTATAGACATATCCACACATAAGGGTGATCCCACAATACTAGTTTACAATTTTTGGCCAAACTAGACACTGAACTGATTTTTTCTAACTAAATCTTCACTTTCGGTCACTTATAGCGGCTAAACCGTGAGGAATTTGAAGATGATGCAAACTAGTGATTTGTGAAATTTTGTTTACAGATTCTAAATTATTTTTTTTCAAATTTTTTGGAATCAGATTGCACTTCTTTTTCCATCTCCTTTGAAAACAAGTTTTTTCAGTAAACACCATTTTAAAGGAGTGATGCTCACCATATACAACATAACCTTTTTTCCATGAAAGATAAAATTCTATTTTTTTTTAATTTAGATTTGTAACTATGATATCTAGTGCTTCCAATTGGTTTCATAGTGTTTTATTGAATATTTTTTCCTTAATCAAGTTTTGAAGTCAAACCAATTACAATTCAAACATGAGCGGACCGTATACAACATAAATTTTTTTGTATGTATCGAAATTCAATTTTTTTTGTTGGATCAAGGACTTCAATATCTAGTGCACTAATATTTTTCAATTTTTTTTTTATAATCTGTTATTTTTCCACATGTGCAGAACAAAGAGCTTGATTTTCGGTGAAAATCCTATGTTTAATCAAAACTAAAAAAACAAATACATAATAAAACTAAAACATATTAAAATTATATTCCTTGGATAACTTGTTCCAAG
This sequence comes from Sequoia sempervirens, assembly GCA_007258455.2. Classification (NCBI taxonomy): domain Eukaryota; kingdom Viridiplantae; phylum Streptophyta; class Pinopsida; order Cupressales; family Cupressaceae; genus Sequoia; species Sequoia sempervirens. The sequence goes on along the minus strand of VDFB02281492.1, from coordinate 843,712,429 downwards.
GGCTACCATCATCTAGTTGGATATGTGAAGTCTCGATTTTCATCTTCAACTCGAGCTTTGAAGGGAAAAATTCTATAGTTTTTTTTGTGCTAGAGGAGGAGAAGGGGGGAAAAGGGGGGTTCAAGTGAACCCACCTTGGAGGTTCACTCAAACTAGGGTTCAAGAAAACCCCCTTTCCACAACCCTTTCCTTTTAGTTTTTTTCCCGGGAAATGTGGGACCCAGCATTTAATGGGTTCGCTCGAACCAGATGTTCGTTCTATTGATGTTTTATGACAATGTCGGTCTTATGCTTCCAGCCGATCTCCTTGTTACAAGAATGATAAATTAAATATAGCTAAGGCTATTTAATTTATAGCGATTGAACAAACTCAAAAGACACGTCACTTATATTAAATAATGATTAATTGTTAATGAGGCTCAATTTGTGAAGTGGTGCGATTTACTAAGGGAGCCAACCTCTTGTGTAAGAGGCACAATTATTTGTTCAAGGCCGACTTGTGTTCATTAAAGGGTCACGTCCCTCCACCCCATCTTGTATATATACACCTTCATTGTATCTCACTTGGCATCGATTCATTCTCATTTGTTCTTGCATTCACTTCATCCACACTTGGTGCAAATTTATTAAAGGAAGATTGAAATTAATCAAGGTCAAGTTCTACATTATTGGAGGTTGATATATATCAACATATTACACCATATTGTTTTTGTGTGTGCATCAGTTTGTGATGCTTATTATTGGCCTTCTAATTGGCTCATTGTAAAGGAGACATTCTTTGTTATATTCAATATATAAGTGATATATTGTTGTTGGGTTTCTCTCCCTCAAGAGGGTGGTTTTCCTAGGGTATCTATTATGTTCTTGTGTTGAATTTTTATTAAATTTATGTGTCATTAATCTGATCATAAAAATAACATGGTATCAGAGCAGGTGTGAAGAAGATCGTGATCATATTTCTTGCTATAGCGATACTCTCTTTTCTCTTTGTCATTATTGTCTATCTCTATCTCTTTGTCAAGATGGTGAATGGTCTTAAGATTGAGGATAGACTCGAAGGAGCATCAAACTTCACTTCATGGAGATTCAAAATTATGCTCACCTTGGAGGAAAACGAATTGGTTGAGTTTATTGAGAGCAAAGTTCTCGAACCTACGAATGAGGAAGAGAAAGTTCAATGGAGGAAGAAAGATATCAAGGTACAGAAGATGTTAGTTGATTCCATGAAGGATCATATTGTTCCTATTGTCTCCAAGTTGAAGACAACAAAAGACATGTTCAAAACCTTGGAGGAGATGTACAAAATCAACAACACTAGCCGAGCTCTTGCACTGAAGGAACAACTACATCATGTGAAGATGGCGAAAGGAGAAATGGTTATTGCTTACATCATGAAGATTTTGGAGTTGAGAGATCAACTCTCTACAATTGGCCATGTGATAGATGACAAGGACTTGACCATGCTTTCTCTTAATGGTCTTCCTTCATCGTTGGAGTCCTACATTCAAGGAATCAGTGCAAGATCAAAGCTTCCCAAGTTTGATCGATTGAGGGTCGATTGCATTCAAGAGGAGTCTAGATTGGCTGCTAGAGGAATTGGTCAAAACCCTTCCAATGAATACATTCATGTTCTTGCCTCTCGATCATTGAAGAAGAAAGGAAAAAATGGGAAGTAAGGTCACTTCAAGAGGAATAGAGATAATGGAGTTGATGGTGCTACCGCATTCAAGGAGAAGAGGGACCTCTCCAAAGTCCAATGCTTTAGATGTGACAAGTATGGTCACTTTTCCAAGCATTGTCCAACCAGGCCTAAGCAGCAAGGATTCATGTGAGTACTTATTCTATTCAGCATTGTCAAGCAATGTAACTACCAACTCCAACACTTTGTTGATTGATAGTGGTGCATCTTGCCACATTACCAAATTCAGAGAACATCTAACAAATTTGGTGGAGAGAGATTCTAGTGAACAAGTCATTATTGGAGATGATGCTAGTTACTCAATGAAAGGAATTGGGACCTCCACTCTCCACTTGGATTCCAGAATTACCCTTCAGTTGTGCAATGTTCTATATGTTTCAGGCATCAAGCAAAACCTTGTTTCCATTTTAGCCTTGGAAGATAAGGGTTACCAAGTTGCATTCTCTAAAGGAAAATTTCTTGTGTGGAAAAATAATTCCAACTTCAAGACTTCTCGAGTAATTGGAGTTAGACATGAGAGCCTCTATAGGCTATGCACTCATCCACTTCAGGCTTTAGTACATGATTCTTCAAGCTTGTGTGATCTTTGGCATCAAAGATTGGCTCACCTTCACTTCTGAGCTCTACCTATCATAGAGAAGATGGTCACGGGCCTTCCAAAGTTCAACCAAGAGCATGACTGTACTTGCAAAGGCTGTGCAATGAGTAAGAATAAAAAATCTCCATTTCATAGTAGAGAAAGTAGATCCAAATGTATTCTAGATCTCATTCATTCTGATTTATGTGGTCCAATGTTTGTTGCTTCTTCGAGTGGTTTCTTGTATTACATTCTTTTTATTGATGACTACTCTAGAAAGACTTGGATTTATTTCTTGAAATATAATGAATTTGAGGAGGTATTAGAAAGGTTCAAGGAATTCAAAGCTCAAGTGGAAAATTTGTCTGAGAAGAGGATCAAAGTCCTAAGATCTGATAATGGAGGAGAATACACTTCTAACGACTTTCAAAACTATTGCATTGAAGCTGGGATTAAGAGGGAGTTCAGTGTCCCTTATAATCCTCAATAGAACGGTGTTGCTGAGAGGAAGAACAGATCAATCATGGAAGTAGCAAAAGCCATGATTGATGACTAGGATCTGCAAACCTTCCTATGGGCAGAAGCATCTAGGACAATAGTCTATGCTCAAAATAGAAGTCCTCACTAAATCCTAGAGAACATGACTCCTGAAGAAGCCTTTACTGAGAAGAAGCCATGGGTGAGACATTTGAGGATCTTTGGATGTCTAGTTTATGTTCATATTTTGAAAGAAAAGAGAACAAAGTTGGAGCCTTCTGGAAAGAAGGGAATACTTGTGGGTTACAGTGAGACATCAAAAGCCTACATGATATACATTCCAGGTCAGAAGTTGATTGAGATTAGTAGAGATGTCACATTTGAGGAAGATGTTGCATTCAAGAGATCCAAGGGTACTCACATGGAGATTGATAATGAAGAGTCTCCTTAGGATATGGAAGTTGACCATACTCCTGAGCTTCAGAGGGAGACTTTAGAACTGAAGGAAGATAATGATCCAGTTGAACCCTTGGAATCGACTAATGGGCCTACCGATATTGTGATTGGAAAAAAGGGACCTTTATGGGCTAGGAAAACAATGCAGGAGGCAGAAAGGTTTGCAGCTCCAAGAGGTACCTTCAGAGAAAGTAAGAGACCACATAAGTTCTCTAGTTATGTTGCATTGACGAGTCTGATTATTGAGTCTGAGCCTTCCAGTGTTGAGGAAGCTTCTAGTCAATAGGTTTGGAGAGATGCTATGACAGAGGAGTATCAGTCAATTGTGAAGAATGATGTTTGGGACATTGTTCCTAGACCTAAAGGAAAATCTATGGTATCTTCAAAATGGCTCTTCAAGATCAAGCATGCGGCTGATGGGAGCATTGAGAAGTACAAGGAAAGATTTGTGGCTAGAGGGTTTTCACAAAAAGAGGGAGTTGACTATGAAGAAACATTTCCTTCGGTTGCTCGCTATACTTCTGTCAGAACCATTATTTCCATTACTGCATCTAGAGGATGGAAGATTCATCAAATGGATGTGAAGACAAATTTTCTGAATGGTGTGATCAAGGAAGAAGTTTATATCAAGCAACCTGATGGATTTGAGGTACATGGGAAAGAGTCTCATGTTTGTAAGCTGAAGAAGGCCTTGTATGGTCTTAAGTAGGCTCCTCATGCATGGTACGAAAGGATTGATCGTTACTTGTCAAGCTTGGGCTTCTCTAAGAATGATGCTGACTCAAATCTGTATTTTAAGGTAATTGATGGTGAAGCATTGATTTTGGTTTTGTATGTTGATGATTTGATTCTTACTGGAGAAGATCACCTCATTCTCAAATGCAAGAAGGAGTTGGCTTATGAGTTTGAAATGAAGGACCTTGGGCTCATGCATTACTTTGTTGGCTTAGAAGTTTGGCAGAAGCCAGATGAGATGATTCTAAGTCAAGGGAAGTACACCATTGATATACTTAAGAGGTTTGGTATGATGGATTGCAAATCCATGTCTACACCTATGGAGACTAACCTACATAAGTTGAAGGAGGTTGCAGCTAGTTCAAAGCTGGTGGATCCCATGATGTACAGGCAGTTGATTGGATCCTTGATGTATCTAGTAAACACTAGACAAGATATCTGCTATGTAGTGAGTGCACTTAGTTAGTTCATGTGTGAACTGAGGCAAATGCATCTTGTTGCAGCAAAACATATCCTAAGATACTTGTGTGGCACGGTTGGATATGGGTTGAGATATTCTTTAGATGTGGATTTGAAGTTGCATGGTTATATTGATTCTGATTGGGTAGGGTGTCTCACTGATCAGAAGAGCACCTTTGGATGTTGCTTTAGTTTGGGATTTGTTATGATATCCTAGTGCAGCAGGAAGTAGTCATCTGTAGCATTGAGTACAACAGAGGCAGAGTATATTGCAGCTTGTGTGGCAGCTCGAGAAGCAATGTGGCTTTGTAAGCTCCTTGAAGGATTGTTTGGACAATCAATGGAGCCTACTATCATTCATTGTGATAACCAGAGTTGTGTGATGCTTTTTGTCAATCATGTGTTTCATGACAGAACCAAGCATGTTGAGATCAAATACCATTATATTAGAGATATGGTATTGAGGAAAGCAATACAGTTGTAGTATATTAGCACTGATGAGTAGACGACTGACATTCTCACCAAGCCACTCTCCAGGTTAATGTTTGTGTACTTTTGAGATAAGCTTGGTATGGTGGAGAATCCAGCCCTAACTAAGGAGTCTCAGTATCAATAATCTTCATTAATGCATTTCTCTTTGAGAGAGATTTGAGGTGCAAGCCCTTGTTAATGCATTTCTCTTTTGAGATTTGAGGTGAAAGCCCTTGTTTCCACCCTTTGGGAGAGCCATGGTGGATGTCATGTGTGTGACTCCATAACAACATCACGTGAGAGAGTCCGTGATGATTTTCTTGTACTTGTGTTTTCACCCTCTGGGAGAGCCATGGTGAAAGTCATGTTGAGGTGACAACATCACGCAAGTGATGAACACTTGTACATACCATACATGGTTGTAGCCATTATGGTTGATATCATGATGAGGTGATATCTGATATCATGATGAGGCGATATTCTTCTTTTCCACATATGGTTGTAGCCATAGTGGTAGACATCATGATGAGGTGATATGTCTTGTGCAGCTGGAAGTATACTCCCTAGCTGAGAGGGAGTGTTGATGTTTTATGACAGTGTCGATCTTATCCTTCTAGCCGATCTCCTTGTTACAAGAATGATAAATTAAATATAGCTAAGGCTATTTAATTTATAGTGATTGGACAAACTCAAAAGACACGTCACTTATATTAAATAATGATTAATTGTTAATGAGGCTCGATTTGTGAAGTGGCACGATTTACTAAGGGAGCCAATCTCTTGTGTAAGAGGCGTGATTATTTGTTCAAGGCCGACTTGTGTTCATTAAAGGGTCATGTCCCTCCACCCCATATTGTATATATACACCTTCATTGTATCTCACTTGGCATCGATTCATTCTCATTTGTTCTTGCATTCACTTCATCCACACTTGGTGCGAATTTATTCAAGGTAGATCGAAATTAATCAAGGTCAAGTTCTGCATTATTGGAGGCTGAGATTTATCAGAATATTACACCATATTGTTTATGTGTGTGCATCAGTTTGTGATGCTTATTATTGGCCTTCCAATTGGCTCATTGTAAAGGAGACATTCTTTGTTATATTCAATATATAAGTGATATATTGTTGCTGGGTTTTTCTCCCTCAAGAGGAGGGTTTTCCCAGGGTATCTGTTGTGTTCTTGGTTGAATTTGAATTAAATTTTTGTGTCATTAATCTGATCATAAAACTAACAGTTCAAACCCCCAAAAACCATTTTTTTTTGCATGGGGACATTTTTTGCAATTTTTCCTTCCTCATTGGAATTGTAAACCAGATTTGTGGGTTTACCCATAACAAACTAGGAAGTACACTTACATTGTATACAAGGGAAACACAACTGTAAATCTATGACTATACTATAGTATGAAAGAAGGCAAAGGGATTAAAAATAGTAAGAATTAAACAAATCTCGTATCTAATAGGCATGTATAGTATAGGTCCATATCTAGGAACAACAAATTGGGAACTACACTTACCTTGTATAGAAGGGAAACACAACTATTAATCTAAGGAAAAGGGATTAAGGAAAAGGGAGTAAAAATAGTAAGTTAAAAAAATTTCTCATAGTTGAAAGGCATTTACAGTATACACATATCCACACACAGAAAACTAGGAACTACACTTACATTGTATAAAATTGATAGAAAACTCTTAACCTATGACTGTAACAAAGGAAAAAATAAATCAAAAGGGATGAAAAACAATAAGTCAGAGTTTAACAAATCTCATATCTAATAGGCATGTACAGTATACACATACTCACACACAGCAAATTGGGAATTGTACACTTACATTTTATATAAGGGAAACACACCTGTTAACGTATGACTCTACCAAAGAACAATATAAGACAAAGGGATGAAAAACAATAAGTTAGAGCTCAGTAAAAATAAAATCTGATAGTCATGTACAATATACACAAACTCACGTACAACAAACTAGGAACTACACTTACATTGTATAGAAGGGACATACAACTGCTAAACTATGATTATGATGAATGCAATATAAAGCTTAGGGAAACACAATTGTTAACCTGACTGTAATGGTTGCAATGAAGAACAATATAAAGCTTAAGAATGAAAAATAATAAGAGTGTAACAAATCTCACATCTTATGTACATGAACAACACAATCGCATGCATAAATAATATAAATAATCTCAATATAATGCATGTAGAGTAATACCCGAAACAATATAGAAGCTAGTAGTCTAGATTTTGTGTTGTTGCCTCCTCTTCTTGTTATGTTGCTCAATTATGTGCTTTTGACTCCTCTTTTTCTTATGTCACTCACTCTAGAATAAGATAAGTCTTCAAGGATTTCATGGCTATTTGAATTAGGAATTATTGTGATATGTTTCATGCTTGCTTGATATGGTGTATTAAATTCCTGTCATGTTTCAAATTTGAAATTTGAATGATATAAATTGCAAATTTGATATGTTGTGGCCATAAAATTATGAGTTGATTGGCTTGGTGGAATGTTTGCATTTGTTTCCATAATTTTTTTTAGGAAGAATGGTGACCTTACAACTTGTTTTTGTGGATGCAGGTGGGTACGATGTTGAAGTTAAAAGTAATTATGTGGTTTATTTCCAATGAGATGTGACAAATAAATGCTTATATTTGTTGAAGGGGTCATGTTAGATGGGACAAGCTAATGCTTATGTGTTAAATTGGTCATGTACTCATGGGAGACTTGGTTATGATAAGTTATATTATGAATGAAAGATGAGACAAATATGGGTTTGTATGGTGTTGACGTGGTAGACCTATTTTGATGTGTAGTTGTCCATTATCTATAAGGGAGTTTTGTGTTGGTGTGACAGTTGGGAATTTGTGTTTATGTATTTGGGGGTCTACTTTTACCATACATTTCTTTAATGAGCACTGAGGATTTTGCCAGTGATCTGTCAGAAGCACTTTGAATACAATCCAACTTGTTTGGTTGCTAAACTGTACTTATTTTACAAACAAATAGAAACAAAAAATTTTGCATTTAGTATCTAATTATTAATTAGACATAATTTAATTTTTTATACATATTAAATTTTATCCTTATTGCTCCAAAATCAGACCACTTGGATCCCTATGCACACCAGTCTTATAACACATATTGGAATTGGACACCGCACACCTATCATCCCTCTCCCCTACATCCCATCAAAATCTAATTGAAATATAAGCAATATCTTGCATTATACTCGAACAATATCAACTGCTAGCCCTCATAAATGTACTACACCGTAATATACGACATCATCTTATCACCATAAATTTGTAAAGTGGATATAATGTCAATGACTCAAATTAAAAAGCTTTTTAATAAAACTGTCTACATCGATCGAATTACAGTCGATATCCATGACGAAAGGTGACATCCGCAAACCCATATTTATTTTTATCCTTCCACCTTTTTCTTCTGATAATAATGGTTGGGCTTAAACATCACACACTAAGCTTTTGACTGCTTAGGTGGTTGTGGGCCCATTACTTTGCCTGATGTCCATTCCTGTCAGAGCTTAAATTTGACGGTCAACCTTTCCTGTCAACAAATTTTTTAATGACGGTTATCTATTCAAAGGTTCCCTTAAAACATTATGATATACCTTAGTGTAGGTAAAATTATATATAAATAATATATATATCATTATAATTCTATATAAATTTTGACAGTCTATGCAAAATCTCTCCTTTCCTCTAATACAATCTTCTTAAAATTTTGATTGTATTTTATAGCAAAAATCTCTAAATACAGTCATATGGCCATCAAATTTAAGCCCTGATTCCCGTCCTTTTCCGTTCAAAAAATAATCCCCATTAAAGTTTGAATTTGAACACTGTTCCCATGCGGATGATTGCATAAAACAAAGTGTTTGGAAAAGAGGGGGACGTTGGAAGTGGTGGCGCTAGAAGGAGTTTGGAAAGACAAGCGGCTACCATTTTGTCTTTTGTTGAAGTGGTCGATTTCAGCTGTAACGGCAATGATAAGGTGTGGGGGAGTCCCATTGCTAGTCGCCACAGGAGATTGAGCTTGTCCAGGCTCTCTGAATCTGTAAATTAGTGTAGTATTTTTTTCTCTTTATGCATAGGATGCACAAATTTTTTTGATTTTCTGTTTGTTTCCCTGATACAAAAGGATATTTCATTTTCCTGCAAATTTCAATGATAGGTTCAGATGTATGCAAAAAAGTGAATTTTTCCTATTATATGTTTTCTACATTAGTAGAAAGATTGTTTAACTCTTCAACTCCAGAGGCTCACTCCATACACAGCTCCGTGTGAGTATTTTTCTTCCCATTTTTTAAATCTATCACCGATTTGGTGTAAATTATTTTTCAGACAGCAAGCCTGACCTTTGAAATAGAAATTTTGTAATCTGATAGGAGTTGTAGGTCGTTTTTTTGTTCAACAAAATTTAAGGCAACTGCTGATGTTGCGTGGAAAACTGGTAGAGCCAAATGCAATAAGATACCAAATAATACAACAAATATAATAATATTAAGTTATTCAAAGTGGTTACTCATACACTACAATATAGAGTTTTTGTAATTAAAAAATATATAATTAGCTAAATCATGTGACATCTAGCGTGATGTTAATTAAATTATTTTAATTGTTAATATTATTAAGTGTATAAGATGTGTTTATTATTGTTATGCCTTGCCTAACAACCCCACTTTGATCTGAATCAAAGTGGGTCCCCCTTCTCTTTTGGTTGCTTTGTTTTGTTTTATTTTCCTTGCTCTTGGGTTGCTTCTATCTTCTGCTTCAGTTTCTCTTCTGGTTTTGTTTAAACTTTGGCTCTATTTGGCTCAATTTGGTTCCTTTCTTGTTAAGTATTCAATGAAGTAATCACAAGCCCAAGTATACCTTATGAAAATGTATCTTATATCCTTCTAATGACTAATGGAAGCATCTGTTTTGCAGGAAGAGGCCACACATGATGATATTTCTCGAGTGAATCCAATTGGAGGGCTTTCCTTAGGACGGTTGGTCATATTTCTCCTTGCAGATGAAAATCAGCAAGACCTTGCTCATGTCTGGCCGACTACTAGCGCTTTCTGTCAATGTATATCTGTGTTGCCTTTCGGCAAGATCTAGGGATAGTCACAACGATCAAAAAAAAAATGCACGCAGGCTCTATCGGCAAGACAGGGGTCTTCCTTTCGGCGACATGGAAATTCCTATCGGCAGGGGGGGTTTGCTTCAGAAAGGGGTAATGGAAAGGTCTTCGGGTCTCACCGACTATCGCACCACCAGCCAACACTTTGGCTAAACAAATAGAATTCGGCATGTGGTCTTACCGAAGGCTCATTCTCTCCCTGACAGGGGGGTCTTCGGTGAGAGAATTAAATAGGTCTTGCCAACTGCCGTCAAGGGGTTCTTATATCGCCATAAGGTTACCTCCTCGCCAAGAAGTCTTAGTGAAGAAAGAAAGTCTCACCGACTAGTGCAAAGGGGGATTCCATTGGTGGTCATCGATGAGAGAACCGGTAGGTGTCGTCGACCAAAGTGTGAGCATGCAGAGGTCTTCGCCGAGACGTGAGATGTCTATGGGACATCTCACCAACACAGGAAAGTCACAGTGACACAGATGAGAGTCACCGTAGGTCCTACCGAAGGATTAGTCTTTGGTATGACATAGTGGGCTCGATATAAGGTCTCACCGAATACATTTGGTCAAGCCGACAGGGCACAAGGAGGGAGGTCTATTGGTAAGACCACAAAAATGTCCCAGCGATAGCAGGGTTCAGCAAAGGAAGCTTCGGTCAGCATAAAGTATCACCGATTGGAGGAGGTCCTGCCAATGCGGAAGAGCTCGCAGAGAGGAAGGGGATGCGCCAAGAGGTCTCAGTGAAATGTAGGAGTGTCGACGACGCGCTGGGAATGAAAGAAAGGCATGTCAGTATAACTGAAGAGGGGTCTCCCCGACATAAAAGGTCGCCAAAGAATGATGAATTCGGCATAGTGTTTGGCCGACTCATGAAGGTCACACCGAAGCAAAGGAGCCCGAAGAGGACAAAGGGAGTTTACTGAGGGTCTTGCCGATGGTCTTTTGGAGCTCGATATAGCTTCTGTAGCCCGTCAAAACATCTTGCCGACTGTCTCGTGTCTTGCCAATGGTTGCTCGATGGTAAAGTCACATCGGGGAGACACTAGAGGTGTCTCACCAACATGCGATGCTAAGCTACCCACATTTGACCACCGAAGAGTCTTGCATGGTTGGTGATTGCCCAATCAGATGGGTCCCTTTCTGAGAGTAGGTGGCAACGGATCGAATGTTCAGGTCTGCAGGGAGGCCCAAGGGCTTTTTCAGAAGGATGGTCAGTATACAGAGAAGTCCACGATGTGAGGGAAGCCGAAAGAAAGACGAAAGATAGGTGACTCACAGGGACAGCTGTGGGCATTGCTGGTGAGGAGATAGATCGATATTAACGATGATCTTTTGAGCATTCAAGGCAGATTGAAGGGGCAGTTCAAAGATGGACATTGAGACAGAGGAGTAAATGCAGCAGCTGCCAGAAGATCAAAAGGACTTCTCCTAGGGATAGAAATCCTTCGTGAGCATGGACAGCAGATTTCGCATTGAATGCAGTTTTGACTTTCCTCAAAAAGATCTATGAGCCGACTCTCCTAGAAGCAGATATTTTGTAAATCCTAATGTAGGGGGACAACGCATTCTCTTGATGCATTCTGTATATAAGGCATGCTTGCCTCTTTGAAAAGGTTAGAATTTTATGGTCAGAACTATTAAGTGTTAGCACTTCTAGGATAGAGCTGGGAATTTTAGAGGATTTTCTTAGACTAAGAACTGTTAGGAGTTAGTCAGCTAGCAGAAGGAGAGAGTTGCATCTTGATTCTGAGTAATGAGAGCTTCTCTTTGTCTTCTTGGTTAGCAGTAAGGTTTTAGTACAGACTGTGATGTATTTTCTGAATTCTCTTAGTGTAGTTGGAAACAATCTGAAGATTCATATTCTCTGTACACTGGTGATTGTGCCAGCTTTGTAAACATTGTTTATCTATTTTAAATAACAGTAGACACAATCAGAGTTTATTCTACTTCATGTTGTGTTCTTGAATGATACTTGTCTTAGTTTGATCATTTGATTTGTGAAGCCTTCAAGGAATGAAATATTATTTTGTGTTTTGTTTAAATGGTAATTAAAATCTGTTATACGAATTAGCACTATGAATGAAAGAGGCTGTGTGTCAATCACAAGCTTATCTTGTTCTGCAGTTTTGGTTTACAAATTCCTTGAAGTTAACAAGTCTGGTTAAGGTTGGATGAACTATTGTTCTTTCTGTTTCAAAACCCTGATCTATCTTTTGTTGTTTCTTTAAAAACCCTAGTTAAAGTAGGCTTTATTTTCATGCTTGATTTAAGAACAGTCCAGAAGCTCAACACCAGCAGGCCCCTTGAATATTACTGTTGCATTGACCACTGAGTAACATCAGCACAGTTGAGACCCAACTACAAAGACCTTGGGAGCTAAGGCATCCATGTGTTGCCTTTCTCTTTCAGGAGAAGCAAAATAGCAATATTTTGCTTGCATTGTTGTGGTGCCAAAATCACCATCAACAAGAACTGGTGCTAGAAGGAGGGCCTAGAAGGGAAAACTAGATAAACCTGGGTTTTCATCCCTAGAAAAGTCCCATAGAGTTCTTCGATCAGCTGAAAATCCATCACCCTTGATAGAAAATCCATAGCAAGGGTAATCCCTCTACTGTTTTCAAAAGTAATCCAAGTTTTAACGCAAAATTTGACATTGTTTCTGAGATGCAGAATTAGAAAACTTCTTTGTCATATTTTGACATTTTGAAGTGGTGCCTTGCTCAAAGGGAGATAGTGTTGAAAGCTCTAGAACAAGCGGATAAGGCAAAAGGAAAGAGCAGGGTTACACCCCCTGCAGACATGAATGTAACCTCATACAGAAGCAAGGTAGGTACTCCACCTTTCCTTTTAAGCTTAAGAATTTCTGGCAAGAACCTGTACAACTGTTTATTGGACTCGAGGGCTTCAGGAAATGTCATGACATTTTCCATATGCAAGAGGTTAGGATTAAACCCCATTCAAACCAATAAGAAAGTCATTCAGCTAGACAAAACAGAGGTCAATGTAGTGGGGGAGTTAAAGAACATACATGTCCAAGTTGGGTATGATCCTAGGATCCTAACTAACATTTACATTTAGGTAGCTGATATCCCTAAGACCTATGGTATGCTACTAAGTCGAGATCTAATGAAAAATTTAGGGGGATATCTCTCCCTGGACTTTTCACATATGTGGCTATCATGGAAAGGGATTCCTAATCAGATTAGGATTGAAAGTGAGCCTCGCCTCAAGCATATCATCATTGAGTACGATTGTCCCAATGAGGTAGCTTACTTTGAGACCGAAATGGGGGTTTATAAACAAGAGGAAATTTTAACCTTCTCAGTTCTTCATTCTAAAGACATGTCGATGCAGAAACTCCCTAACTCCACTATTAATGAAAATCAGCAGGCCTTGATTAGAAAGATGCAACAAGACCAATTGGTCTTAGGGGCAGATATAGATCTACAAAGTCTCCTACTCCCTAACTGGTGCAAGGTATATTATCAAAGTCATTCTGAATTGACTTGTCAACCCTACAGGGATATTTTGAATCATGTTTCCCAAGTTGAGGAAGTTGGCACAAGTCACCCCAAGAACATTGCAGACTGCTTCCCATTTTAGGCCAAGGAAGTAACCATGTTAACCAGGGATAAAATACTTTCAAAAGAAATCCCTTCTCAGATCAAACCTACTCTAGATATATGTCCTAATCAATATACTAATGAGGAGCAGCCCCAAGGTTTGTTAGACACCCTTGCACTCACAAATCAAACGAAACCCAAGGAACCAACCAAAGGGATGAGTGATGGCCAGGAAGATAACCACAGGTTATGTAATGCAACCAAGTAGGAATTGGAGGGAGTACCTAGAGAATCTTTAAACAATCCTTTTCCTATGTTTGGTCCAAGAGATCGAGAAGTCCCACCTTTGGTTAATCCTATTCAAACATCTATGAATACTTCAAAAGGATTAACCCCTACTTGTGACTAGTTGTGGATCCTTACCTTTGATGGATCCAAGTCCAAGACCGGTTGTGGTGTTGGAATTGTACTAACCAGCCCGAAAGGGAAAGTTTTCTTTGCTTCTTACAAGCTACAATTCGGGTGCACTAATAATGTGGCTGAATATGAAGCTCTGGCTCGAGGATTAATGTTTTCACATAAGAAAAGGGTTACTGCCTTGGTGGTCCAAGGAGATTCAGAGGTTGTTGTCAAGCAAGTGTGCAGCCAGTACACCTGCCACAATAAAAGGCTGGCAGCATATAGAAACAGGGTATGGAATCTGATTGAAGACTTTGATGCATTTGGGATCAACTTAATCCCTAGAGAAGAAAATCAGGTGGCTGATTCACTGGCTGTTGCTGCAAGCACCTTGGAGCCTATGCAAGGCTCCAAATTCAAAAGATTCTCAGTAGAACTGATGTCCAGCCCAGTTGTTCCTGACAATATCAAGAACTTCCAGGTCTTTGATGATGATTGACATATCCTTGCTTTCCTGGAAAGTTCAAATGTTTTTGAAGGACAGATTATAGATGAATCCAACAGGGATCAGGGATATTGGAATCCTGAGGAATGTGATATAGAAGGAGTCCTTAATTTGAAAAGTAATAGCATTCCCAAGGGAATGGTGGCATTGGAGAGAATTTTTGACTCAGATCTGAAGGCTCAAGAAAAGATATCAGCTAAAGGCAAGGGAGGTGAATATGAAATGGTTAACCTAGCTGACTCGGGTCCTGAAAGGAATGTCTGCATAGGGAAGACCTACCCAGAAGCTATTAGAAAAGACATAGTAAGGGCACTTAAAAGGGATATTGTTGCGATCGCATGGGGGTATGAAGACCTCCAGACCTTTGATTCTTTTGTTATGACCCACACTATCCCCTTGAAGCCTAAGGCTAAACCCTTCCAACAGAAGTAGCGCCCTGTCAATGCTCTAATTGAGCCGTTAATTTATAAAGAAGTTCAGAAATTGTTGTCTGCAAGGATAATCTTCCCTGTGCGTCATTCAACGTGGGTGGCTAACCTAGTCCTAGTCTGCAAGAAGAACAGGGAGATTAGGCTATGCGTCAATTTTAGAAACCTGAAAAGGGCTTCAAAGAAGGATAATTACCTGCTCCCTTCCTTGGAAGAGGCATTATAGACTCTCAATGGAGCACAGATGATGTCATTCTTGGATGGTTACTCTAGGTACAATCAAGTGATGGTTGACTTTGAGGACAGGATGAAGACAAATTTCACTACGAAGTGGGTAACATTCGCATACAGAAGGATTCCATTTGGTCTAATAAATGCTAGAGAAACTTTCCAATGCGCCATGGATATAGCTTTCAAAGATCTAATTGGAAAATGTATTATTGTTTACATAGACGACCTGACAGTGTTCTCCAAGGATCGACTTAATCATGCTGCCGACTCTGCCAAGGTTCTCTAGAGGTGTATTCAATATGGCGTCTCCTTGAATCCCAATAAGTGCATGTTTGGAGTCTCTGAAGGAAGGCTCTTGGGACATATAATTTTAGAAAGGGGAATATCAATTGATCTAGACCGAGTCGAGTCCATTTTGAAGATCACCCAACTAGGAAGCAAGAAAGAAATGAAGTATTTCTTCAGCAAAATCAACTTCATGTGGAAGTTCATCACGGGCTTTGCTGAAATCGTGAAACCCCTAAATGAAATGATGAAGGACGCCAGAACAGAGTGGACTGAGGAGGCAAAGGCTGCATTCGTGCAAATCAAGCGATCCATCTCAGACGTGCCGGTTCTTACCAACCCCGATTACACCAAGCCGTTCTACATCTATTCTTTTGCCTCTGAACACTTATGTGCAGCTGTATTAACTCAACAAGGACAAGAGTCAGGTGAGAGGCCAATCACTTTCATGAGTTCTCCCTTCAAGAATGTAGAAGTCAGATACCCACTCCTGGAGAAGCAAGCTTTTGCACTGGTTCAGGCTGTTAAGAAATTCTGACATTACATTCTCTAAAGTCAAGTTGTCGCTGTAGTTCCGGATGTAGCTGTCAAATCCCTACTGATGTAAAGCGAGCTAGGAGAAAGAAGAGGAAAGTGGATGGCTATCTTACAGGAGTTCAATCTGGAGATATGCCCTATGAGATTAGTCAGGGGCACGGTTCTATCTCAGTCCATGGCGGATGCTAGTAACAACATTGTTTACTAGCAATATACGACCCAATCCTTCTCCAACGATCCCTGGTATGCTGATGTGGTCCATCTGATGCTCAACAATCATTGTCCAGAGGGAATGAATTCTACTCAAAGGAGAGCCCTGAGACTGAAGATTTCTCATTATATGTTCAAGGGAGGGTTGCTATACAGGAGGAATTTTGAAGGACTATACTTAAGATGGCTTGATCATTAAGAGGCCAAGCAAGTGATCTCCAAATTTCATGGGAAACATGGCACAGGTCATGGTTTCGCAGATTCTTTGGCACACCAGATCCTTAGGTCTGGTTATTATTGGCCCTGTGTATTCAAGGACGCACACCAGCATGTGAGGACATGTCACACTTGCCAGGTTTCTACACCAAGGGAACGCTATGCAGCCATGCCACTACAGCCTGTTTACGAGGTAAGGCCATTTGCCCAGTGGGCACTGGATTTCATTGGAGTGATTAACCTGAATTCCTTTGCAGGACATAAGTTTATCTTGACTACTACTAATTACTGTACGAGGTGGACAGAGGCCATACCTTGCAAAAATAGCATAACCGAGGTAGTGATCAAGTTCCTCACCGAATGCATCACTATGAGGTTTGGGGTACCCTTTGCTCTGGTATGTGATAATGGTTCCACTTTTTCTTCTGCTAAGTTTATTTCTTGGGCCTATGAGCACAAGATCGTCTTGAAGTATTCCTCAAACTATTATCCGCAAGGTAATGGAGTTGTGAAGTCTACCAATAAGAATCTCTTAGGGGTGATTAAGAAATTGTTAGAACACAACCCTAGGGACTGGCATAGCCAGCTGAGATTTGCATTATGGGAAAATAGGACTAGGATTAAGGTTGCCTTAAATACCTCACCATTCAAGCTGGTATATGGCCAAGAGCCTGTCTTTCCTATCCATCTGCAAATACCTATCTTGGAGTTCATGCAAAAATTTTACTCTAGTGACAATAGGATAGAAGTCAGATTAGCTACTCTGTTAAAATTAGAAGAACAAAGAGATGCTGCTTTGCAACAATTTTCCAACCATCAGGCTGTTGTCAAGCGCTGGTTTGATAAAAGAGCCAAAATCAAAGTTTTTAGAATATTAGACCTAGTGCTGTTATGGGATAAAGCCAATGAAAAGAAGGGCAGCCACCAGAAATTTGACAAACTCTGGCTAGGTCCTTATCAAATTGCTGAGATCCTAGGGGAAAATGCTTTCAGACTGAGTAGTTTAACTGGTGAATGATTTCCATTTCCTGTCAATGGGTAGTTCCTCAAGCACTATTTTGAGTCATGAGGCTTGTTGATTTCTATTATGTATATAAGTTTTCGTTGTTCTTTATGTAAATGTTTTTATTTGTTTCTTGTTTGTAAATAATTTGCATTTATATTCATAGCTTTTGTACTTCGTTTTGTAAACGACTTTTTCCTCTATGTGAATAACTTGCTGCTCTTTGTGTAAGTAATTTGCTCTCTCCTTGTAAACATCTCCCTTTTGTTCATTTTCTTTCCTTTATGTTTTCTATTTGTTCTATTATTTGGGGATCTATCTTTTCTGTTACACCTCAAAGTGGTTGGTAGTTATCTCAAGCATGCTATGGTCATTAGGAGAGAAGTGGTTTAGGTATTTTCAAGTTTACTTGTTGGATGATTCTGTCCTCAATTCATTGTTTCATGTTTATGGGAAATAAATATTGTGGAAAGTTTTTGGGAACAAGGTACCAAGTAGGTAACATTCATCGGCTCCCTTGAATTTGTCACAAATTATTAAAATCATCTCCCTTTCTAGTAGTATATTTGTCCCAGGATGACAGTGTTGTAAAATTTGAGTGAAAAATCCAGCTTCCAAGTGCTATTATGAGGTCCATTGTAGTTTTCAACCTAGATCAGATGTTGAACATCTGACATATTGAAAAAAGAAGAAGCAGAATTAAATGAAATATCTAAAACTCCAAAAGAAAAAGAAAAGAATTATCAAAAGAAAAGAGGATTCAATATGAATGGGTGATTCCAGTATCTCTACCAGGGCTATGGATGCCTGTCCAGCAGTAGAGAAATGCTGTGAGAGAACTAGAGGTATCTCCGTCAGGGCTATGGATGCCTGACTGGCAGCGGAGCAATGCCTGAGATATCATTGCACGAAGGAAATCAACTCATGTAGCCCAAATTTTACACATTGTTATTCAAAAGATGAAGAACTTTATGAAAGGAATGATGCACTATCAAGCACACACATAGATTCAGGGGTAGCCATTGTTTGACTTACATTTGAGATTTTAGCTCTACCTTGCTTGTTTTAACTGACCTAACTGGAGTTGTGATGTTCATGAACCAGAGTTCTGGGTAGCTGAATCCTTTAGATTCATGAAAATGGTTAAACCATTTTCCCAGCCGAGTTGCCATTTGTTATGCCTTGCATAACCACCCCACTTTGATCTGGATCAAAGTGGGCCCCCCTTCTCTTTTGGTTGCTTTGTTTTTTTTTATTTGCCTTGCTCTTGGGTTGCTTCTGTCTTCTGCTTCAGTTTCTCTTCTAGTTTTGTTTAAACTTTGGCTCTGTTTTGGCTCAATTTGGTTCCTTTCTTGTTAAATATTCAATAAAGTAATCACAAGCCCAATTATACCTTATGAAAACATATCTTATATCCTTCTGATGACTAATGGAAGCATCTGTTTTGCAGGAAGAGGCCACACATGATGATATTTCTCAAGTGAATCCACTTGGAAGGCTTTCCTCAGTACAGTTGGTCATATTTCTCCTTGCAGATGAAAATCGGCAAGACCTTGCTCATGTCTGGCCGACTACTAGCGCTTTCTGTCAATGTATATATGTGTTGCCTTTCGGCAAGATCTAGGGATAGTCACAGCGATCAAAAAAAAATTGCACGTAGGCTCTATTGGCAAGATAGGGGTCGTCCTTTCGGCGACATGGAAATTCCTATCGACAGGGGGGGTTTGCTTTGGAAAGGGGTCATGGCGAGGTCCTCGGGTCTCACCGACTATCGTACCACTAGCCAACACTTCGGCCAAACAAATATAATTCGGTATGTAGTCTTACCGAAGGCTCATTCTCTCCCCGATAGGGGGTCTTCGGTGAGAGAATTAAATAGGTCTTGCCAACCACCGTCAAGGGGTTCTTATATCACCATAAGGTTACCTCCCCGCCAAGAAGTCTCAGCAAAGAAAGAAAGTCTCACCAACCAGTGCAAAGGGGGATTCCATTGGTGGTCATCGGTGAGAGAACTGGTAGGTGTTAGCGACCAAAGTGTGAGCATGTAGAGGTCTTTGCCGAGACGTGAGATGTCTATGGGACATATCACCGACAAAGGAAAGTCATAGCGACACATATGAGAGTCATCGTAGGTCCTACCGAAGGATTAGTCTTTGGTAGGACATGGTGGGCTTGATATAAGGTCTCACCGAATACATTTGGTCACGTTGAAAGGGCACAAGGAGGGAGGTCTATCGGTAAGACCACAAAAATGTCCCATCGACAGCAGGGTTCGGCAAAGGAAGCTTTGGTCGGCATAAAGTCTCGCCGACTGGAGGAGGTCTTGCCGATGTGGAAGAGCTCGTAGAGAGGAAGGGGACACGCCAAGAGGTCTCAGTGAAATGTAGGAGTCTCGGCAACGCACCGGGAATGAAAGAAAGGCATGTCGGTATAACTGAAGAGGGGTCTCCCTGACATAAAAGGTCGCCAAAGAATGATAAATTCAGCATAGTGTCTAGCTGACTCATGAAGGTCACACCGAAGCAATGGAGCCCGAAGAGGACAAAGGGAGTTTGCTGAGGGTCTTGCCAATGGTCTTTTGGAGCTCGATATAGCTTCTGTTGCCCGCCAAAACGTCTTGCCGACTATCTCATGTCTCGCCGATGGTTGCTCGATGGTAAAGTCACATCGGGGAGACATCAGAGGTGTCTCACCGACATGCGATCCTAAGCTACCCGCTTTTGACCACCGAAGAGTCTTGCGTGGCCGGTGATTGCCCAATCAGATGGGTCCCTTTCTGAGAGCAGGTGGTGACGGATCAAATGTTCAGGTCTGCAGGGAGGCCCGAGGGCTTTTTCGGAAGGATGGTCAGTATACAGAGAAGTCCACGACGTGAGGGAAACCGAAAGAAAGATGAAAGATCAGTGACTCACAGGAACAACTGTGGCCACTGCTGGTGAGGAGATAGATCGATATTAACGACGATCTTTTGAGCATTCAAGGCAGATTGCATGGGGAGTTCAAAGATGGACACCGAGACAGAGGAGTAAATGCAGCAGCTGCTAGAAGATCAAAAGGACTTCTCCTAGGGATAGAAATCCTTCGTGAGCATGGACAATAGGTTTCGCATTGAATGCAGTTTTGACTTTCCTCATAAAGATCTAAGAGCCAACTCTCCTGGATGTAGATATTTTGTAAACCCTAATGTAGGGGGACAACACATTCTCTTGATGCATTCTATATATAAGGCATGCTTGCCTCTTTGAAAAGGTTAGAATTTTTATGGTCAGAACTGTTAAGTGTTAGCACTTCTAGGATAGAGCTTGGAATTTTAGAGGATTTTCTTAGACTAAGAACTGTTAGGAGTTAGTCAGCTAGCAGAAGGAGAGAGTTGCATGTTGATTTTGAGTAATGAGAGCTTCTCTTTGTCTTCTTGGTTAGCAGTAAGGTTTTAGTATAGACTGTGATGTATTTTCTGAATTCTCTTAGAGTAGTTGGAAACAATATGAAGATTTAGATTCTTTGTACACTGGTGATTGTGCGAGCTTTGTAAACATTGTTTATCTATTTTAAATAACAGTAGAAGCAATCAGAGTTTAATCTACTTCATGTTGTGTTTTTGAATGATATACTTGTCTCAGTTTGATCATTTGATTTATGGAGCCTTCAAGGAATGTAATATTATTTTGTGTTTTGTTTAAATGGTAATTAAAATTTGTTATACAAATTAGCACTGTGAATGAAAGAGGTTGTGTGTCAATCATACGCTTATCTTATTCTGCAGTTTTGGTTTACAAATTCCTTGAAGTTAACAAGTCTGGTTAAGGTTGGATGAACTATTGTTCTTTCCATTTCAAAACCCTGATCTATCTTTTGTTGTTTCTTTAATAAACCCTAGTTGAAGTAGGCTTTATTTTCATGCTTGATTTAAGAACAATCCAGAAGCTCAACACCAGCAGGCCCCTTGAATATTACTGTTGCATTGACCACTGAGTAACATCAGCACAGTTGAGACCCAACTACAAAGACCTTGGGAGCTAAGGCATCCATGTGTTGCCTTTCTCTTTCAGGAGAAGCAAAATAGCAATATTTTGCTTGCATTGTTGTGGTGCCAAAATCGCCATCAACAATTATAAAATGTAAATTTTATTTTTCAATGCCCCTTTTAAGATTCACATATAGAAAACAAACAAACAACAAAAAACATGTTGAAAAGTCATAACTTCATATTCTTTGTAAGCTTAAAATCAGTTTCTGATAAGGTAAAATTCTTTAAACTGTTTCAATAAGTCTTGTAAATGTGTTTAAATTCTGAGATTTCATCTCCCCAAACTTCCAAGTCATGTCTCTTGATTTATTAGACAACCATTTATGCCAAGTTAAATTTACAATGCTCGATCAAGTTTTCTTATGACCCTTGTAATGGTATGATTCCCAAGATCTAAAAACTTTTGAACTATTTGGTCAGTTATATATGTTGTGTTTCATCTACATTGGATTCCTTCTTGATTTTAAGGTGAGGGCTTTTAAAAAATAAGTAGTCATCACCATTGTTAAAATAAGTTGTTGGATCTTCAATCATAGCATCTTGTTGATCCTTTACAAAGACTATAAACTTCATTTGATTTGTCTTTGAGCTTGTCCTTAAGAGCATCATTGGCCCGAGTTCTACAATTATACTTTAGTTTGATTTTTTTTTCTTATAGTAATAACAATTGATATCTCTTTACCTTTATCTAATATTTTATTATTGTTTTGTGAATATAATGTACTATCATGTGGAGAATCACTTTATTTATCTATTCTAATTGTTTTATTTTCTTCAACAAAGAAAGTTGAAATCATATTTTTTAGAGTTTAAGAATGTATTGACTTAGAGTTAAAATGATGTTGTATTTAAAAGATAGATTAATTAACAAAGTGAATTTAGTATCCTTGTTATCTAAATTGGAACTTTGACTTCTACTTGTTATCTAATTAGAGAACTTAAATTACTTATGTGGCTTGATATGGTGATTTTATCATATATCATGAATTTGAATTATTGAAGCTCTAAGAATTTTTGATTTTTTTCCTCTAAACAATTTATTCAAACTATCTTAAATTTCTTTATGGTTTTTCGAGATCCACATGATGTAATTTGGAATTGTAAGGAGCAAGATCAATATTGACTTTGGCTTTATTATCTCTATTTTGCCAATCTCATAACCTATTTGCATTTATAGGTGACCTTTTATTCCTATTCACTATTCCTCACAAGTTATTGTTCATTAGTTACATTTATATTTTTATTTTCTAGGCGGGAAAATTGAGTTCAAAATATTTGTTGAATAAAATTTCTATTCTTAGAGAAATACTCCAAACTTTCAAGTTTATTTCACAAACTTCTATTGAACATTTGTTTTTATGCAATTTTTGGTCACATTGTAAGAATTTGATCTTCTTATAGAGATTTCACAAAAGAAAAATGCATCTTGAATCTTCTATTTTAATGTCAAAAGAAAAATGGAAGACTTTACTAGTTCATTCATATTGATGGCAATACTTTCAAACTTCAATCTAAAAAAAATCAAAATTGTTTGAATTATGCATTGATTGTTGCTTGTTAGGCACTTGACATACTCGGGTTTGGAATTGGATGCATAGAAAAGACAAGAAACATTATGAGATAACTTTCAAATTGATGCTCTCACATTGAATAGAAATGCTTCTTTTATGCCTTATCAGGTCACAAACTTCTCACATATCATATTCATTTTCCTCTTCGACACCTTTCAACTTCATAAGGAGAGGACTGACAACTGCTCTAATATCCTATTAAAGAAAGATGGAACAAAACCTTCAAAGATATCAAACCATAAAATTACAACAAATAACATTGTTCATAATAATCTTTATATTAAGTTATTTGAGATGGTTACGCATACATCATGACATAATTCTTACAAAATACTTTCAAAACATAACTACAAAAAAAACCCAACATTTAATAAGATACTAACTAAATATTTTCAATTGTTAAACATTATTACAATGTCAACAAAATAACTTTATTACAAAATTGAATTATAAAAATTAAATGTACTATCAAATTTGTGTAACAAGAAAATACTGTGGTTTGGTAAAATTTTATTGTCATTGGGTGGTAGATAGTGGAAACCTATTTTTTGATCCTCCATGATAAGTAACATCATGTTGGATTACCAGTCAAGTTTACAAGTAAAAGTAAGCAATTTGGTAATCATATGCTTTTATTTTTCTCTCGAATCAATGTTTCGGAGAAACTTTTCTTGGATTTTGTTATCACCTCGTCAAACTAATTCTTAGTATAGTTTTTGTACAGTCATTTGTTCCTCAGTCACTTTTCTTGCCTAGCTCTAAGGTAGTCTTCATCATTGCTACACTCCTTTAACATTATCATGTCAATTAAGTGGTGTATCTCATGGTACAGGAAATAAAAGAGTCAGATCAATCAGATGGAACAAAATATGAAAGGTAGCTTAGGGAATCTACTTGTCCTTTTGGCAACTCACTCACTCCTGGGACAAAACTGTACACCAATGGGTACACAACACATCTTCTTCTCCACTATGGAGAAAGGATGCATCAGAAGTATTTTTGTCCCATTTGATAATAACAAATAGAAGGGTGAAAAAAGAGTTGAAAATCGTACAATTTACCCTTTTTGAATTTGCTTTGGGAATGTCAAAACAAGTGTTATGTTATTTTTAGGTTGGATCAAATGATGAGGATAAGAGGGTTGGTTGACAATTTTTTCTCCTTCACTTGGGGTGGAGTTATCAGTAGTACTCAGAAAAATGATGGATTTTTTTTGTTTGGAAAGGAAGAAAAAAAAATGAAGGAAGAAGGTTGGAAGTGCTAGAGTGTCAAGTTCACCAAAATGTATGGTAAATTTAACACCCCTGCTTTCTAAGTGTGTTTAGTTTTACATACATATGTAAATTATAAATAATGAATCTAACTAGTCATTTTCACAATAAAGAAGTAAAACGACAACTAGTTATGATCTAAAGTGATTGCAACTATATAAGAGCTAATAATCAAATAGTAGCTAGTAAAGAAAAGATAAATTGTATGAAATTACACCCCTAATTCAAAATTTGGTTCAAGCTACATGTAGAAGATTGTGGAAGATGATTTTAGAATAAGTAGTCTTAAGATAGATTTTGACACAAATGAAGCTAACCTAAAGATTACATGGACTTGAAGAAACCTAAAGGACTATAAAGGCAACCTGAGGAACTACATAGGCATATAGAATCGAACATGTGATTAGAAGACTATAGATTGCAAAAAGAACCATACAACCACAAACTAACATCAAAACCATGCTACCAAACAAAAAAAAGAGAAGGTGCCCTTTGATTGTATAAAAAAAACATTAGAAAATGTGCACCTTGTCATTACAATTTTGGTGGTGCTTGTAGAAGCTAGATCCAATTTAGTTGTGCAAAGATATTCAACTCTAAACAAAACAATTACAAGGACGAGAAAAAAAGATTTGTGTAAGCTTGGGGAACTGCCCCAATTAATCCCCTAGATGGCATATTTCAACCTTAACAATAGTCATACTAGATTTTGGATTGTGTGCTCTCCTAAGTTTTTTATAGAAGGTGGGTTACATTCTTAAAGGTGCAAGGAATATCCTATAGAGGTTCTCTACAAGTGTTAGCAATGCTTATATGAATAGAGAATTTTTTGACAAATGGATTCACAAAAGATGCTTAGGTAAATTAACAAAGAAGAACATGCATGATCTTAGCTATGAGATGAAGGTACCTAGGGCAACAACAATTGCTATCGCTGATAGTAGAGGTGTTGCAATAGTAATAAAATATTTCATAACAAAGCTAATAGTCCAAAGAAGAAAAGAGTTGGAAGGATATTTAGAATAGGTTAACATTCAATTATTAAAATAGCAAGAAGATCTTCAAACAAGAACTAAAATGTGATTTTATTAAGTAAATGATGAAGTAGATGGTTGGCAAAAGAAAATAGACCAAGAGAAATATTTTTTCTTATTTTGAAATTATTTTGCACATATAGACAAGGTCACTACTATAACGATACTGATATATAAAGAAAAGACGATTTTATAAAATATTTAAAATAAGAAATAATCAAAACTAAAATGTTTTAAGTTATAATCAATCTAAAAATATATATCAAAAAGGGTAAATTGTACAATTTTCAACTCTTAATTCACCCTTCTATTTGTTATTATCAAACGGGACAAAAATACTTCTAGTGCATCCTTTCTCCATAGTGGAGAAGTAGATGTGTTGAGTACCCATTGGTGTGCAGTTTTGTCCAAAGTGAGTGAGTTGCCAAAAGGAAAAGTAGATGACCTAAGCTACCTTTCATATTTTGTTTTGCTTGATTGATCCAACTCTTCTATTTATTGTACTATGGGATACACCACTTAATTGACACGATAATGTTAAAGGACTATAGAAATGGCAAAGATTACCATAGATCCAGGCAACAAAAGTTACTGAGAAACAAATGACTATACAAAAACAGTACTAGGAATTAGTTTGATGAGGTGATAAAAAAATCCAGGAAAAGTTTCTCCAAAACATTGATTTGAGAGCAAAATAAAAGCATATGACTACCAAATTGCTTACATTTTACTTATAAATTTGACTGATAATCTAACATGATGTTACTTATCATGGAAGGATCAGAAAATAGGTTTCCACCATCTACCACCTAATGAGAATACAATTTTACCAAACTATAGTATTTTCTTGTAACACAAATTTGATAGTACATTTAATTTTTATAATTCAATTTCGTAATAAAGTTATTTTATGGACATTGTAATAATGTTTAACAATTAAAAATATTTAGTTAGTATCTTCTTAATTGTTGGGTATTTTTTGTAGTTATGTTTTGAAAATATTTTGTAAAAATTATGTCGTGATGTATGGGTAACCATCTCAAATAACTTAATATGAAGATTATTATTCGGTGTTATTAGTTGTACTTTTATGGTTTGATATCTTTCAAGGTTTTGTTCCACCTTTTTTCAATAAGATATTAGAGCAATTGTCAATCCTCTCCCTATGAAGTTGAAAGGTGTCAAAGAGGAAAATGAATATGATATGTGAGAAGTTTGTGACTTGATAAGGCATAAAAGAAGCATTTATATTCAATGTGAGGGCATCAATTTGAAAGTTATCTCATAATGTTTCTTTTCTTTTCTATGCCACCAATTCCAAACTTGAATATGTCAAGTGCCTAATGAGCAACAATCAATGCATAATTCCAACATTTTATTTTTTTTGGTTTGAAGTTTGAAAGCATTGACATCAATATGAATGAACCCGTAAAGTTTTTGATTGTTCTTTTGAGACTAAAATAGAAGATTCAAGATGCATTTTTCTTTTGTTGAATCTCTATAAGAAGATCAAATTCTTACAATGTGACCAAAAATTGCATAGAAGACAAATGTTCAATAGAAGAAGTTTGTGAAATAAACTTGAAAGTTTGGAGTATTTCTCTAAGAATAGAGATTTTATTCAACAAATATTTTGACCTCAATTTTCCTGCCTAGAAAATAAAAATCCAAATGTAACTAATAAACAATAACTTGTGAGGAATAGTGAATAGGAATAAAAGGTCACCTATAAATGCAAATAGGTTTCTAGATTATCAAAATAGAGATAATAAAGCCAAAGTCAATATTGGTCTTGCTCCTTAAAATTCCAAATTACATTATGTGGATCTAGAAAAACCATAAAGAAATCTAAGATAGTTTGAATAAATTGTTTAGAGAAAAAAATTAAAAATTCTTAAAGCTTCAATAATTCAAATTCATGATCTATGATAAAATCACCATGTTAAGCCACATAAGCAATATAAGTTATCTAATTAGACAACAAGTAGAAGTCAAAGTTCAAATAGATAACAAGGATACTAAAGTCACTTTGTTAAACAATCTACCTTTTAAATACAACATCATTTTTACTCTATGTCAATACATTCTTAAACTCTAAAAAATATGATTTCATCTTTCTTTGTTCAAGAAAAGAGAACAATTAGAATAGATAAATAAAGTGAAACATGATAGTACATTATATTCACAAAACAATCATCAAATATTAGATAAAGGTAAAGAGAGATCAATTGTTATTACTGTAAGAAAAAAAATCAAACAACTTATAATTGTAGAACTCGGGCCAATGATGTTCTTAAGGACAAGCTCAAAGACAAATCAAATGAAGTTTATAGTCTTTGTAAAGGATCAACAAAATGCTATCATTGAAGATCCAACAAATGTTAACAATGGTGATGACTACTTATTTTAAAAATCCCTCACCTTAAAAGCAAGAAGGAATCCAATGTAGATGAAACACAACATATACAGCTGACCAAATAGTTCACAAGTTTTTAGATCTTGGGAATCATATCCTTACAAGGGTCATAAGCAAACTTGATCGAGCATTGTAAATTTAACTTGGTATAGATGGTTGTCTAATAAATCAAGAGACATATGACTTGGGAGTTTGGGGAAATGAAATCTCAAAATTTAAACACAATTACGAGACTTATTGAAACAATTTAATAGAATTTTACCTTATCAAAAACTAATTTTAAACTTACAAAGAATATGAAATAATGACTTGTGAAAATGTTTTTTTTGTTGTTTGTTTGTTTTCTATATGTAAATCTTAGAAGGGGCATTGAAAAATAAAATTTACATTTTATAATAAACACACCTTATACACTTAATAATATTAACAATTAAAATATTTAATTAACATAACGTTAGATGTCACATGATTTAGCTAACTACATATTTTTAAACTATAAAAACTCTATATTGTAGTATATGGGTAACCACTGTGAATAACTTAATATTATTATATTTGTTGTATTATTTGGTATGTTATTGCATTTGGCTCTACCAGTTTTCAACGCAACATCAGCAGTTGCCTTAAATTTTGTTGAACGAAAAAACAACGACCTGTAAATCTGATCGGATTGCAAAATTTCTATTTCAAAGGTCAGGCTTGCTGTCTGAAAAATAATTTACACCAAATCGGTGATAGATATAAAAAAATGGGAAGAAAAATACTCACACGGAGCTGTGTATGGAGTGAGCCTCCGGAGTTGAAGAGTTAAACAATCTTCCTACTGATGTAGAAAACATATAATAGGAAAAATTCACTTTTGTGCATACATCTGAAACCTATCATTGAAATTTGCAGGAAAATGAAATATCATTTTGTATCAGGGAAACAAACAGAAAATCGGAAAAATCCGTGCATCCTATTCATAAAGAGAAAAAAATGTTACACTAATTTACAGATTCAGAGAGCCTGGACAAGCTCAATCTCCTGAGGCGACCGGCAATGGGACTCCCCCACACCTTATGGTTTCCAGTACAGCTCAAATCCACCACTTCAACAAAAGACGAAATGGTTGCCGCTCATCTTTCCAAACTCCTCCTAGCGCTACCGCTTCCAATGTTCCCCTCTTTGCCAAGCCCTTTGTTTTGTGTGATCAACCGCGCAGGAACAGTGTTCAAATTCAAACGTTAACGGGGATTATTTTTTGAACGGAAACGGACGGGAATGGACGTCAGGCAAAGTAATGGGCCCACAGCCATCTAAGCAGTCAAAAGCTTAGTGTGTGATGTTTAAGCCCAGCCGATAATAACAGTGATAAAGTTGTTTTTTGTCTTGAGAGTATGGAGGGATTTGAGAGAGTGTGGGACTCTGGGAGGAGAATGAGTAAGAATTTGAGTAGAAGCTTGAGCAGCGGTAGTGCAGGATCAGAGAGACAGAGAATTGATGATGACGAAGAAGCTCTTCGATGGGCAGCCCTTGAGAAGCTGCCAACATATGATAGGCTCAGAACTGCTATTATGCAGAGCGTTACCCAGGAAAATGATGAGACGCTTCACAAGGAAGTGGATGTTCGTAAGCTTGGGTTCAGTGAAAGACAGATCATCATTGGTCGCCTCTTCAAAGTTGCGGAGGAAGACAACGAAAAGTTTTTACGAAAGTTCAGAGCTCGAATTGACAGGTGAGAAGGTTCACAACGTCAGATTCATCACTTGGCTGTTCGGTTGGTCAATATTTTAAAGACTGGATCTTTAACTGTAAGCTTCCCCTGTCTATAGCATTTAATATAGCTTTTTCCTGACTATTTTTTCTTAATTGGGCAGAGTTGGCATCCAGCTTCCGACTGTAGAAGTACGGTTTCAAAATTTAACAGTGGATGCAGAGTGCCATGTAGGTGGAAGAGCTCTGCCCACAATATGGAATTCTGCCAGAAACTTTGTAGAATCCTTGTTCGACATCTTTGGCCTCTTACACAACAAGAAAAATATTACAGTTCTCAACGACGTCAGTGGAATCCTCAAGCCAGCTCGGTAATAGGGTGAAGATTCTGTTAGATATTCAAATTGCGTCAATTTATAAAATTTGCAATTTTTGGGATGGCTGGGCTTACACTATATTGTTATGTGTTTCTTTCTGAAAGGATGACTCTGTTGTTGGGTCCCCCTGGGTCTGGAAAGACAACGTTGCTGCTAGCTTTGGCTGGGAAATTGGACCCCAGCTTGAAGGTTAGAGCTTGTTGGTATCTTTGTATTGTATGTTTAACTGTTTCATAAATCGAAGGTGAGGTGTTTATTCAATCAGCCTTGAGTGACCAGGTGAAGGGTGCTGTCACTTACAATGGCCATAGGCTGGAGGAGTTTGTTCCTAGGAAAACATCTGCTTACATAAGTCAGAATGACTTACATGTTGGAGAGATGACAGTCAGAGAAACAATAGATTTCTCTGCTAGGTGCCAAGGGGTTGGACATAGATATGGTAAGCATTCTAAACCTTTCTTCCCTCATGGTAGCATACTTCTTCATCCACAAGCTGTATTACACTCTTGTAGTAAATGACTTGTATATCAAGCGACTTGTTTATTGGCAACTTGGCATATCTCGATGCAGAGCTTCTTTCAGAGATTGCTAGAAGGGAGAAGCAAGCTGGAATCTTCCCAGAGGCTGACATGGATCTTTTCATGAAAGTAAGTTTCAATTCATAGCTTTGGAATAATTGAATGATTCCTTCTTCCTCATGGAATAATCAAAGGCTTGACAGGTTATAAAGCTAACGATATCAATGTGTATTGTTTACCCAGAATAGAAAGGAATTGTATCAATGTTAATATCATTGTACTTCTCAGTGTGTATTGTTGCATACTTCCTGCAGGCAACAGCAATGGAAGGTGTTGAGAGCAGCCTTCAGACTGATTACATTCTCAAGGTAAGTACATTGACAGAAATTTTGAAGTTTTAGATCAAGTCCGCTGCAGATCAGGGATTCATGACCTGGAACTCCATGTGCGTAAGCAGATTCTGGGTTTGGACATCTGCGGAGATACAGTCGTCGGCAATGACATGATGAGAGGCATCTCTGGTGGAGAAAAGAAGCGTGTTACAACTGGTATATTAGCTAAGTTGTCTCTTGGATTCAAACTTGAAACCCAAAGTGATAAGTCTTGCAAAGTAGAGCTGTGTATTAAGTATATGGTTATGATGAATTGCGATCTTTTGAATTGATCCTATGTGCAGGGGAGATGATTACCGGGCCTACAAAAACTCTTTTCATGGATGAAATTTCTACAGGATTAGACAGTTCTACCACATACCAGATAGTCAAATGCCTGCAACAGTTTACCCATCTAATGGATGGCACAGTTCTCATGTCTCTGCTGCAGCCTGCACCAGAGACATTTGACCTATTTGATGATATTCTACTCCTATCAGAGGGCCATATTGTTTACGGTGGACCTCGAGAGAATGTACTGGAGTTTTTTGAAAGCTGTGGATTCAAATGCCCTGAGAGAAAGGGCACTGCAGATTTCTTACAGGAGGTATTGAGAGTGAAATTCAAAATATCACACTGACTTCATTATAATCGTTGTAGTATTATTTTCTCACGTTTTTCTATTACTGAAGGTCACGTCAAAGAAGGACCAAGAACAATACTGGATAGAAAAGAGCCGACCTTATCACTACGTACCTGTGAAGGAATTTGTATCTAGATTCAAGCAGTTTCATGCAGGTCGTTGGTTGGAAAATGAGCTAGCAGTCCCATACGAGAAGAACAGAAGTCACCAAGCAGCTTTGGTCTTTAATAAACACTGTGTACCGAAAATGGAGATCTTCAAAGCCTGTTTTGACAAAGAATGGCTTCTGATCAAGCGCAATTCCTTCATTTACATCTTTAGGATTGCGCAAGTGAGTTTCTAACGATGTAGAATCCATATGATATTGAGATTAAATTGTAATTGTGTAAGAATGTCGAACTTCAATTAAAATCATCGCTAGAAGGATTACATGGATCTTAAAAACCTATTTGTTTTTGCAGATTATATTCTTAGCTTTCATTACAGCAACTGTATTCTTGAGGACCGAAATGCATCATAAAACTCGTGAGGATGCAAATACGTACCTTGGAGCCCTCTTTTTCGGCCTCCTCATCAACATTTTCAATGGTTATGCAGAATTAGCAATGACAATTGCCAGGCTTCCAGTGTTCTTCAAGCAGAGAGATCTGCTCTTCTTCCCTGCATGGGCCTTCACTCTTCCTACCTTCTTATTGCGAATTCCAATTTCATTGCTGGAAGCTGGCATATGGGTGCTGACAACTTACTATACAATTGGGTTTGCCCCTGAAGTTAGCAGGTAATTGTTAAGTCGTCTACTTATTAGAAATGCCTTAATAACCCTAATCCTCTAATTAGATTTCCTTTTCCCTCCATCTGACATAAATTCATCTACAGATTTTTTCGACAATTCCTTTTACTCTTCCTAGTTCATCAGATGGCATCATCCTTGTTCCGCCTTATTGCTGGATTATGCCGGTCAATGATCATATCTAACACCGGAGGAACTGTGTCTCTTCTTATAATTTTCATGCTTGGAGGATTCATTCTCCCTAAAGGTTGATCATTTTATCCTAACTTACAGATATACAAACACAGTAAGGCATTAAAACGAGACTAGAAAAGAGAAAATCTTGTTAATACACAGTGAGGTTAATTGTATGGTGGATTTCTAATGTAACTCCATTATGGATTTCTAATGCAGAGAGTATTCCGAAGTGGTGGATATGGGGCTACTGGTGCTCACCTTTAATGTATGCACAGAATGCTATCACTGTAAATGAGATGCTTGCTCCTAGATGGCAAATTGTGAGTCTTCCATCTTTGTCATGCATTAACTCCCGGCCGTTCGATAGAACCTATTATGCTTGAATGGAATATTGAGCTACAATCGATAGAGATAAAAAAAGTTACAATTTTCCTTGAAGGGAATTTACCCTTCACCAAAATGACTAGTTTCGAAAGCCCTTCTTTTTCAGAGTGCAAAAAATACAACAAATTTGGGTGAAGCAGTGATGGAGAGTCGTAGCATCTACTCAATGGGATATTGGTATTGGCTAGGAGCTGCTGCATTGTTGGGATTTTCAGTACTCTTCAATGTGCTTTTCACTTTTGCTCTTGCATATCTAAATCGTGAGTTATTTCAATACAGAATACACATGCATCTTTTTCTATTTGGATTGCTCTCTTCTTTATCCTTTTTTTATTATATGAAATAACAGGGGATTTGTTTGGCTGTAGCTCTTGGTAAACCTCAAGCTGTTATCCCCAAGGGAGCTCGAAATGAAATGCAAGACCAAGAGAATGGTACAGAACAGGCTCTAAATGTGTCGATGTCAAGAAATTGGTCTCTGCCACGGTCATTGTCTTCTGCAGATGGCAGTGATACTTGTAAGAGGGAGCTTTTGAAGTACTCTGGTTCAGAGATTCTTTATACTTCAACAGATAGAATTCTAGAAGGTGACTACATAATCCATATATTTCTGATTGTTTGCTTATGCAGTTGAAATGCAGGTCAGAAGAATGAATATCTCATCAACTAGTCTGAAAGGCAACGAGGAGTCAGAATTGGAGACAACAACAAGAGTCAAACGAGGAATGATTCTACCATTTCAGCCACTAACCATGTCTTTCGAGAGCGTCAATTACTTTGTTGGCATGCCCCCAGTATGCAAAATGAGCCCTGAGACTGATGTCCTTTTACTTGATTTGGTGATTGCTCTTTTTAGTGGTTTGTTTTACATGAAGGATTTGGCTGACAGATCTTGCCTATGACTGCAGGAAATGAGGGAACAGGGAGTGCCTGAAGAAAGGATTCAGTTGCTCCGAGATATTACAGGGGCATTTAGACCTGGTGTTCTTACCGCATTGATGGGAGTTAGTGGTGCTGGAAAGACAACTCTCATGGATGTCTTAGCTGGAAGGAAAACTGGAGGATATATTGAGGGCGATATCCGAATCTCTGGATTTCCCAAAAAGCAAGAGACGTTTGCTCGAATTTCTGGTTACTGTGAGCAAAATGATATACATTCTCCGCAAGTCACTGTTTGGGAATCATTAATATATTCGGCATTTCTCCGTCTCCCACAAAAAGTTGACAAAGAAATCAAAACTGTAAAGTCCACAACTATGTATTTTCTCTTTGCAACTAAGTTCTTTATTCTAATGAGATATGTCATTGTGAATGTTATTAAATGATTAATTTCCAACATGCAGGCATTTGTCGATGAGGTAATGGAGCTTGTGGAGTTGGACAATTTAAGGGATGCATTGGTAGGCCTACCCGGTGTCTCTGGATTGTCAACTGAACAAAGAAAAAGGTTGACAATTGCTGTGGAGCTTGTTGCAAATCCCTCTATAATTTTCATGGATGAGCCCACTTCTGGATTAGATGCAAGAGCTGCCGCAATTGTTATGCGAACTGTTCGTAACACCGTTGATACTGGAAGGACTGTTGTCTGTACCATTCATCAGCCTAGCATTGACATCTTTGAAACATTTGATGAGGTAAAGTAATATCTAAGATGAGTCTATCTTATATTGTTTCTTTCAATGATTGGTACTGATTTCTTCTTTGATGGATTCAGCTACTTTTGATGAAAAGAGGAGGGCAAATCATTTACAATGGACCATTAGGCCACAACTCTCACAATATTGTTGAATATTTTGAGGTGAGGATTTGCAGACAAGACATTACAACAAGAACTGACTTGCACAGAAGAAAGGTTTTAAAGGTTTTAAAATGGCAGAAACTTTTTTTCTTATTTTCACAATGGTGAACTGCAGGATATTCCAAGAGTACCAAAGATCAAGGCTAAATATAATCCTGCTACATGGGTGTTAGAAGCTAGCTCTTTTTCTTCTGAACTTCGTCTGGGGATAGACTTTGCAGAGCGCTATAGGAACTCATCTCTCTTTAAGTAAGTCTATATGTTCTTAAACATTTTAACAGCATGACCATTCTGCAGATGAAAAGTAAAATCACACTGGATGTGATAACAGAAGATACACCAACATACAACAAATGTTCAACATTCAATCCTTTCATTGAAAATGCAGGAAGAACAAAGAATTGGTGAGAGAGCTCAGTACTCCATCTCCACAAGCAAAGGATCTTTACTTTTCAACCCAGTATTCTGAGTCATTTTTTGGGCAATTCAAGTCATGTTTGTGGAAGCAATGGTGAACTTACTGGCGTAGCCCTGAATATAACAATGTTAGATACTTCTTCGCACTTACCTGTGCCTTATTCTTTGGAACAATCTTTTGGAGGGTCGGCACAAAACGGTATGTACTTCAATTCTGGACAATTCACTTTCCAATAAAATAGTTGCACACACTATCAAAATATCTGCGGTTCGTTTTCGCCTCTAGTGAATACCTTCACAAACTTCTGATGACCTCGTTAACTAAAAAAAGTTTTGTTGGAAATCAGGGACAACGACACTGATCTTTTTATCATTGCGGGCGCCTTATATGGAGCTGTTATATTCTTAGGGGTCACTAACTGTTCAACTGTGCAGCCTGTCGTTGCAGTAGAGATAACTGTATTTTACAGAGAAAGAGCTGCAGGAATGTACTCTGCATTGCCGTATGCTCTGGCTCAGGTTGATTCCTTAGCATGTCAATTTGTTCTATGGATGAAAACTGTCAAACCCACAAACAAGGCAGAATACAGGCCTGTATCTAATTCAATTTAGCATCAATGTAAATTCCCTGGTTGATGTGCTAGCTAATTACCACTCTCCATGTCAAAATCCCCATGGTTCTCCATGCTGAGTGGATAATTTTGTCTTTATGGTAAGTTTACTTATGTTGATGGAATTTGTGGGTATCCAACCTTAACCATGATACGAATGCTGGTAATATTCCACAATACTAACTTGGTAATCTAATGGTTTTCTTGTTTCTTTTATTACCATCCAATATGCAATTAACAAATTTGACTCTTTAATTTTGATTTTTGCATTATAGGTGGTTATTGAGCTCCCATACGTACTCGGCCAGACAGTTATGTACACTATTATTGTTTACAGTATGGTTAGCTTCGAGTGGACAATTAAGAAGTTTTCCTGGTTCTTCTTTTCAAACTACATGACACTTCTGTACTTCACCTTGTATGGAATGATGACAGTCTCAATCACTCCAAACCATCAAGTAGCTTCAATTGTGGCTGCAGTATTTTATAGCATCTTCAGTCTATTCTCAGGATTCTTCATTCCCAAACCGGTATTCAATCCTCTTAACCAAGCCATTTCATTGAAGAATTTATTATCAATGTCCAGAAAAGTGTTAAATGGAATTGGATGAGCTTTTTCTTCTAATGGGGTATTCTATTGGATGCAGAAAATCCCAAAATGGTGGGTCTGGTACTACTGGATATGCCCTATTGCATGGACTATGTATGGGCTCATTGGTTCACAGTATGGAGACGTCACAGACCAATTTGAAGTGATTGGTGAGGGGTTCAAACCACTGAATCAATATCTAAAGGATTACTTTGGATACAAGCATGATTTCTTAGGTGTAGTAGCTGCAATGCTTGTTGGATTCCCTGTGTTATTTGCATTTATCTTTGCATATTGTATCAAGACGTTGAATTTCCAGCAAAGGTGAAAAACAGAGCACAACAAAACACAGTGTAAGCTTACCATAAACCTGGCTATGGTGTAAGCTTACTAAATTTATATAAACAGCGTAATTCAATAGAGGCCGCAATAAAACAGACAGAAACAAGTAACAGCAATGTTTTCAAAAGTCACAAGATCACGAGATCAAAGCAGCCATTCATCATGAAAATCATGGCAAGGGTTATATCTTCCTGAAGCATACCCCACAAATAATTTTTGTCTTGAGGATCTATAAAACCAAATCAATTTGGTAAACTGTGCGGACAAAATCTTATTTATGTAAAGCTGAAAAATCATGCAACATATATATTTCTATATTTTGAGTGGCGTGCAGAGGCACAACGTGGAAGCGTCGGTGATAACTATTGTTAGAACGTCGTAATCGAAATAAAGCAGCAGTTGACCAGTTGCCAGCTAGCATATATAGGATGAAAGTTGTGTAGGATATCACCTTTGGCCGGACATTAAAGATACTAATTTACATGCAAGAGATATCCACGTAAATGGGACCCACTATTATTGGCGGGACGGGTGTTACTGTCAAAAGCTGCTAGTTATAGGGGCCACGTCAATTCTCTGATTCATATTTTAGTGGTACATAGAGCTATTAGGCTAGTGGGACATGGAACAAACCTAAAAGCTATTAGTTATAGGGGGCTGGGTAATTCCATAATTTAAATGGAGACATGTTAGCCTCTAGGTAGGTATATAAATATAGTTTTTATATTTTGATTTAGTTGGTCTATATTTAGAATTAGATTATCATATAAGTGATAATTGGAACAATTAAATGTTGGAACAATTAAATGTTAAGTTATAAAATTAAATGAAGGCATTTCGAATATTTAGTTGTAAGAATGTAAAGAAATAATTTTGATATATTTATGAAATTCATCATGTTGAAATTGGGAATGTATCTTCTTTGTGTGGAAATTAGAATGGACTATCAACATTGTGGTGAGTTAGGGTCATTTTTATGGGCATAGATTTGGCATGTGACCCACAAATTTTATCTAGACCATTGTACTTCTTGTTCCACAAAATTTTGTACTTTTCATTGATCATTGAAGGTTGTCGGCATTTAGAAATACCTTAGGGAGACTCTTGGATTACTAGGGCCAAATTTTTCTAAGTCAACCTCTAAAGAGACTAGTTTTACTGTCATGGAAATGATTAAGGAGAATAATCCCAAGTTCTACAAGTGCTCTAGAATGATGATGCATATTTAGGTTCATTTTAGTGCTCCAATTAAAGTGTTTCTAGTTGATTAGTGAATGGTCGATTGATGAGCATATAATTTGATTGTACGATAAATGAACACAAATTGAATGTATTTAACTACCATTGCATAGCAACAAATCATGTTAAACATGTACCAAGTTGACTAATGGAGGAAAAGAAATGGTCAAGGGTCGACAAAAAATTAAATTTTGAAAATTTGGGAGTTTGTTCTATAGGCATGGAGTTGATCTCACACTATAAGATTGACCTCAAATTGTGAAACAATGATTTTGATTGTTAGGATTAAAGTGATATTAACCTTACATATACTACATATTAATGTCAAATCTCCAACTCCTTAGGAATGGATACTTGGATGTCCATATAGGTGGTTGAGAGATAAATTATTTTATTATTTCTCCTTGTAACTTGGAATATTAGTTGTAGTGGCATTAAGAGGGGAGGTCACTTATGATAGTGGTAATTATGAAGTGATTTCACTTCATTTGCACCACTTTCTTTATTTTAGGTGCTAGGAGAGAAAGTGGGGCAACTATTCATTACTAAGTGGTTCCCTCCTACATAATGTGCCCTATTTTGGAGTGTCATTTTTGGGAAGTGTGCCATTGATTGTGAGTGGTCAAAGATGCTTGTATCAGTGGTGATATGCATAGTGCATTAAATGTTTATCACATGGGGGCAGTGGATTTTTACATACCATGATTTCTTGATAATTGCAATGGTGAATCCACTTGTGGTTTCATCTCTCACTTCTCTATCAGTTAGATGTACTATATAGTTGTTTCATGGGTAATTTGTAGTTGAAGTAATATTATGTTATTAGATTAAAGGTAGATTTTTTTAATATATTAAGTTGGGAAAAAGGATCCCAAGCCCTTACAAAAAAATCATATTTTAAACATAGATATAACTAAATTCAATAAGTCCATGAAACAAAGAACTATAGTTACACCAAGGCAATTTAGACAAAAAAAACTAAGACAAAAACCAAAGCAAGTCAATAAGTCTATGATTGTAATACATTTTTATTGGATTGATATAGGCTTGTTCTCTTTTGGGTATTGAAGTTTTTCTTGAAAGGATTTATGCACATAAATAATAGTTTTATGTGTTTATATTATGTTTATTGATTAAAAATTTCTTAGATTAATCTAACGATAAATCACATCATATTCTAATCAATATTTTATATTTTCATATTGATCACATCATATTCTAACCAATATTTTACATTTGCACATTGAGTGTACAATTTTTTACTATAGTAGTTTCCCTAACTCTCAACATTTGGTATCAAACTTAGGTTACATTTATAAAGTAATATCTTTCAAGTGCCTAAATAGTGTGTAATGGTAAAAATGCCTTAAAATTTTGATATGCAGTTTTAGGAAAGTGCATGCCTAAATCCAAGAAGGATGGAGGAAATGTGGGTTCATGGATACAAGATGTTGCATGACTATTTTCTTTAGGTAGGATGACATTATGAATCTTGAGAATCCAAAGTGAAAAAGGTTTGAAGAGGAGATGAGATAGGGGAAATTGTATAAGGTCTTAGGATAAGTTTTGGTTTTCAAAAGAGGAAGTTGTGAAGGGGGGAGGTGATTGGGAAAGGAGGATGCTTGATACCATGGGAAGAAGTGCAAAAGAGGATAGCCCAAAAGGAGGGTGAGAATCAAATGGCATGGTCTAGGTTTAAATTTTTTTGAATACTCGACACATTAGAGGGAATGAAAAAGCTCAAAATATTGTAATACAAGGAAAGCTCTTAGGGATTGGGCTTTGGGAACATCAAGTGTCAGATACACTTTTTGGAAGGGGCCATAAGAAATTCTAAAATCTCAATGCTAGAAAGGGATATAGCAAGGGAGAGAGGGAGTGGAAAAAATAGGTTTAGGGTTGGTATGAGTTTTACATAGCCCATTGATTAGTTGAGTAAGCTTTTGGATAAAACTATGTATATTTTTAGATTGACGTTTTGGATCACACCCAGTGATCCATCATCAGGAAGAGGAGAAAATGAGAAATAGGATTGCAAATTAGGCCTAATAAAGGTTGGGGGAGAAGGGTTAAGAGAGAGAAAGGAAAGAAGAATAAAATAAAATTAAAAAATACATAATAAGGATATTTATTAGAAACACTTAAAAATAACAATTAACAAGGAAAATCAATAAAAAAAAGTGAAGACAATAAAAGGAAGATAAACATAAAAGATAATAAACATGTTAAAGGAAATACAAGTTAATAATTATTTAAATATATATAATAATAAAAAATGACAATAACAACTAAGCATAAATTTGACATACATGAATGATAAAGAGCAAGGTTACAATAATCTAAAATATCCTATTACCTTAAAAGACACAATCACACAAGCTAAAAAATATGAAGGAACAAAACAAAAAAACAATGAAACTAAAGGCCTATGGTTAAATTTAAAAGGTAAAAATAACTAAATAAATAAAAACGAATAAGATAATGAAAGGAGCATAAATTACCAAAAACAATTAAAATAATGAAAGGAGCATAAATTTCCAAAAAGACGTATAAATTGCTAAAAAAGTGAATAGAGCTATAATATAGATAAAATAAATTACAAATAAGTTAACGAAGATAAGGTCAAAAACCAAGCAAATAAATAAACAATGAAATAGTTGCAAACTAAACATATTAACAATTAAATTATCATACAAATGCATAGCTAATTAGACATAATGAACAAAAAAGTGAAATAAGGACAAAGGAATAATATGGAAGG